>APFE030727213.1:3829-44687 GCA_000404065.3 Pinus taeda | reverse complement strand
AGCAGAACTTATATTTTGAATTTATTATTCTTAATAAATTATATGTGCAAGGTCAGCTAGTTTTGTAATGTAGGCTCACATGCCCAACAGATGTGTCACACACCCTCATTGATGGATATAAATACATGAAAAGTTGGAGAGAATTTCATCACAACACAACTCACATCTTCCTCTCTCATCCTAAAAAGTACGAGTTACCTGGAGGACGAATTTCAGCCACATGTGGGAAGGACGAAGAGGACAGACCGTATGGATGAGCTGTAGTACGATTTTCTGCTGCTAGGGTTTCGCAGAAGTTTGACCAGCGTTGACTTTGGTCAACGCTTGGTCCAATCAAGCTGAAAACTTGTGGACGGTTCGATTTTTGAAGGCCATACTACCTGGCACAAAAATTGAGGTCAAAGGGTTGACCGTTTTGCTGCTGCGTTGACTTTTAGCTTGCTGCCCCTGCGTTGACTTTTCAGTACAGCGTTGACTTTTGTAGAATTGACTTGGGTTGACTCATCTACTGGTTGGAGGGTTGTTGTGACACATGCTGGGTTGGCTGACCTAAGGAGACTTTGCTGGTTGAAGCATCCTGTTGACCGCCGAAACAAACACACATTTTTTTCCTGTTTCTGATTTGTCTTCTGTAAGATCTGCTTATATGTTCTATCTGCATTTTGCTTAACTACTTGTATGATTGCTATGAGAAAAGTGAAATTTCTCTTAGCATAGAAAATCTACAAAACTTTACATGGTATCAGAGCTGAGGTGAAGACAAACTCTATCTATAGCAATCATCATCGAAGGAAATGGGTTCCACTAGTCTTGAATTCAGGAAGAATGACAAGCTGATTGGAAGTGATGACTTCCATGCCTGGAAGATGATATTAGATCTCAAATTGGAAGATCATGATCTCCTAGATCATGTGACAGGGAAGATTCAAGAACCTCCATCAAATGCCTCTGCTGCTGTTAAACACAAGTATAAGAAGGGAGAAATTAGAGCAAAGCTGCTGATCAGGGAATCCATAAATAAGAGTCTGGTTGCCTACATATCTGAACTAGGCACATCCAAGGAGATGTATGACAAACTGATACTTATGTTTCGAGTAAACAATGTGAACCAAGTGCTATTCCTCAAGAACAAGTTGAAGAATATGAAGAAGGGTCGAGACGAGTCTATTCAGACTTTCTTTATGAAGTTGACCGAAATCCGGAACAATCTGCTAGCTATTGGGGAGACAATAGCTGATCGTGAGATGGTTCTCACCGCACTTGGAGGACTTCCATATGAATGGCAAGTATTCACAACTACCATTCTCAACAATAATACCATCACTAACTTTGATGAGCTTCTGTCTAGATGTATGCAAGAAGAAACAAGGATGAAGGAATTTGATAATGAAAGAAATGCTGCCTATGTTGCTCATTCCCGAAAGAGGAACTCTGGTGGTTCGAAGGACAAAGGAAGGTGGTGACAGGGATGCCTGATTTTGGAAATAATCATGGAGGTGTATGCAAGGGTTGTGCTGAAGGAAAACATACAAGGGGACCTTTCCCCTCAAGTGTCACAAAGACATCTGAGATATTGCAACTGGTCCATTCTGATCTTTCCGGTATGTTGCCTGTAACATCCCTGGGAGGATTTTCTTACTATATGACATTTACTGATGACTTCTCTCGCAAAACCTGGACATACTTCTTGAAGAAGAAGGATGAGGCTTTCATGTGGTTCCGTACCTTCAAAGCCTTGGTGGAAAATATGACCGGAAAGAAGATCAAGATTTTGAGGACTGACAATGGCACTGAATATGAGTCAAATGAATTCAAAGACTTTTGCAGAGAAGCTGGCATTAAGAGGGAGACTACCACTGCATATACTCCTGAGCAGAATGGTGTTGCTGAACGCAAGAATAGGACTATTGTGGAAGCTGCCCGTGCCATGCTATGTGACCAGGGTCTACCAAAGTTTCTGTGGGAAGAAGCTGCAAATACCGCTGTGTACATTCAAAACCGATGCCCTCATTCCGCTTTGGACTCCAAAACTCCCGAAGAGGTTTTTCTCTGGTAAGAAACCTGATGTCTCACATTTTAGAATTTTTGGATGTCCTGTCTATTTTCATGTGCCGAAAGAAAAGAGAAGTAAGCTGGATGCTACTGGGAAGAAAGGAATGTTTGTGGGCTACAGTGAGACTTCTAAGGCATATAGAGTCTATGTACCTGGTCAAAGGGAAGTAGAGATAAGCCATGATGTCACTTTTGACGAAGATGCTTCCCTGAAGAAAGTAGTAGATCTTCCTAGATCTGAAGAAAATCATGAAGAAAGACCTGGAAATCTGAAAGAACCCCAGGATGAGACTATGCCTGATGTTGAAGGGCCAATGGACCCTATTGATCCTTCCCCTTCTCTAGGAAAGAGGCCATCATGGCTCAAGGACACCCTCGAAGATGCTGAGGGTCATGCTGCCCCAAGGGGGACATTCCGAGAAAGCAAGAAGCCGTGTAGATACCAAGGGTATCTAGCTGCCATGAGTACTATTGTACAATCTGAACCTGGTTTTTTTGAGGAAGCCATCAAGCATCAAGTCTGGAAGGATGCTATGCATGAAGAATATGAGGCTATTATGAAGAATGATGTCTGGGATGTGGTCCCGAGACTGAAGGACAAATCTGTTGTCACCACTAAATGGCTCTACAAGATTAAACATGGATCTGATGGGAGTGCTGAAAAGTTTAAGGCAAGATTTGTTGCCCGTGGCTTCTCTCAAAAGGAAGGAATTGACTATGACGATATATTTGCACCTGTGGCATGATATACCACCATCCGATCCATCATAGCCCTTGCTGCTATGCAAGGATGGAGTCTTCATCAGATGGATGTCAAGACCGCTTTTCTGCATGGTGCAATAAAGGAAGAGGTGTATGTAGAACAACCTCTGAAATTTGAAGTTCAAGATCGAGACACTTATGTCTGCAGGTTGAAGAAAGCCCTCTATGTGTTCAAGCAAGCACCCAAAGCTTGGTATGAGAGGATGGCTAGTTACTTGATGAAGCTGGGCTTCACCCGAAGCAATGCTCATCCAAACCTTTACTTCAAGGTTGTGGAAGGAAAGCCTCTCATTCTAGTGCTGTATGTGGACGACCTCTTCCTGACAGGTGATGACCCTCTCATTCATCAATGTAAGAGGGAGCTTGCTGCTGAGTTCGAGATGAAAGACCTAGGACTGATGCACTATTTCCTAGGCCTGGAGGTCTGGCAGAGACCTGGAGAGATTTTCCTTTCTCAAGGAAAATATATTGTGAAGCTTTTGGAAAGATTTGGGATGGTGGACTGTAAGTCCGTGTCGACACCAATGGAACTCAACTTTAAGAAGTTGAGTGGCAGCGCTGCAGGGCCTATCTTGGCAAATCCTACTGAGTATCGTCACCTCATAGGAGCTTTGCAGTTCTTAGTGAACACCCGTCCGGACATATGTTTTGCAGTGAATACTTTGAGTCAACAAATGGTTGAGCCTCATCATTTTCACTGGGTTGGTGCCTAGAATCTTTTGAGATACATGTTGCATACATTGAGCTCTGGGAGCTCTGGAGCAACATACGACCACAGGGTGACTCACCCTCCCCTGGTGGGGCGCACTGGAACAAGATGATTTGCTCTCTTGTGGGACAAGATGATTCGCTCTCTTGTGGAATAGGATGATTCGCTCTCCTGTGTAGCAGGATTGATTTGTTCTCCTGTGAGGCCTGGATTGATGTGTTCTCCATGGCGGCCTGGATTGATGTGTTCTCCATGGCGATTGGGGCAGGATTGATGTGTTCTCCTGTGAGGACAGGATTGATTAGTTCTCCTGTCGAGGCATCCTACCCATGCAATCTGGGACTCATGGGAAGTACCTCTCATCTGATCAATGAGGAGAGAAATGAGGATAGGGACCATAGTAGTACTATCGATGGACGCATCGCTGTATCTACCGTACTCCCTATGCTAGGATGACCTCCATTGATCTGGGATCAATGTTACTGATTTGGGACTAGTGGTACGCACTCTGAGACTGACTTCGAGTCAGTGGAGAATGGTATGAGACATTCTCGATACCACTGTGATACTCTGTGATGATCAGAGTGGGATTCGTATGACTGAGAATCCTGTGTTCCACGACCGATCCAAGCATATTGATATCAGGTACCACTTTATCCGGGATATGGTACAGCGAGACGCCGTAAGGCTCGATCATATAGGAACTGATGAGCAGGTCACGGATATTCTCACTAAGTCCCTGGGGAAGGTCAAGTTCCTAACCTTCCGTGAGAATCTTGGTGTCGTGGAAATACCCTATAATGTGGGTCCTGTTGGACGGTGAGCTCTAGGAGCTCTGGGGGGCTTTGGGGATATTATTGAGCTGGTTCGCCACTCATTTATCTGTGCCCCGTATGCATCCTACCCATTGAGTTCAAGGCTCATGGGAAGTACCTCTCATTTGGCCAATGAGGTGTGGAAAAGCTAGAGACTATTAGCAAAGACTGATGGGCGCATCAGAGATTGCCGTACTCTCTATCTAGGATGGCATGGTCCAACCACTTGATCTGGGATCAAGATTTGTGAGGTCTGGGACCTCTGGACTGATTATGTCAGTCGGGGAATGATGTCTTTGTGACTGACCCACTTCTATTCTGAAATAAAGAAGCCAGCAAAGCAAGTTTCGGCGGGATGACTCACGATGTTGATTGCACTAATAGATGGAGTTCTCCCTAGTTGAGAGGGAGTGTTAAATTTGGACAACTAGGTCCAAACTCCATGTTCTGATGCTCAGATTAAGAGGCTAATATTTTTGTTGGATTCCTCTTTCTGAGAGGTGTAAAATCCATATAAAAATAGTCTTAATCCGATGAGCAGAACTTATATTTGGAATTTATTATTCTTAATAGATTATATGTGCAAGGTCAGCCAGTTTTGTCATGTAGGCTCACATGCCCAACAGATGTGTCACACACCCTCATTGATGGATATAAATACAGGAAAAGTTGGAGAGAATTTCATCACAACACAACTCACATATTCCTCTCTCTCATCCTAAAGAGTACGAGCTACCTGGAGGACGAATTTTAGCCACACGTGGGAAGGACGAAGAGGACAGACCGTACGGCTGAGCTGCAGTACGATTTTCTGCTGCTAGGGTTTCGCAGAAAGTTTGACCAGCGTTGACTTTGGTCAACGCTTGGTCCAATCAAGCTGAAAATTTGTGGAAAGTTCGATTTTTGAAGGCCGTACTACCTGGCACAAAAATCGAGGTCAAAGGGTTGACCGGTTTGCTGCTGTGTTGACTTTTAGCTTGCTGCCCTTGCGTTGACTTTTCAGGACAACGTTGACTTTTGTGGAATTGACTTGGGTTGACTCATCTACTGGTTGGAGGGTTGTTGTGACACATCTGGGCTGGCTGACCAAAGGAGACTTTGCTGGTTGAAGCATCCTGTTGACCGCCGAAACGAACACACACATTTTTCCTGTTTCTGATTTGTCTTCTGTAAGATCTGCTTATATGTTCTATCTGCATTTTGCTTAACTACTTGTATGATTGCTGTGAGAAAAGTGAAATTGCTCTTAGCATAGAACATCTACAAAAATTTTCAGAGATCATTCTTGATCTTGGTAATCCTCATGAAGTAGGATTGAATGGATTCTCCTCTATTCATCTTGATGTCTTTCAACTTGTTCTTGAGAAAGAGAACTTGATTTGCATTATTTATGTTGAACATCCCAACCAGCTTGTCATACATCTTCTTAGATATTTCCAAATCATAAATATATGCAACCAAGGGCTTGTGAATAGAATCAAAAATAATTTTCTTAGCTTTAACCTCACCTTTCTTGTACTTTGTTTGTGCAGCTGCGGATGCAATTGAAGGAGGCTCCACTACTCTTCCTTTGACATAATCCATGGCATCATTTTCTTCCAATGTCAAATCTAGAGACATCTTCCATGCATGATAGTTAAATTTGTCCTTAAGCTTGTCCTCGGATTTGAAGTAAGAAGTAGTCGTCATTGGGACTATTTCCAAGTTCTTGTCCAACAACTTCCCCTAGCGATTTTTTTTGTCACTCTTGCTTGGGCTTTGTCTTCACCTGAGCTTCGATACCATGTTAATTTAAGATAACAATGGTATGTTCTATTCTTTAGCAAAATTTACTTCAATGTTCCTTATTAGCCCAATGACAATTTCCAATAGAAATCACATTAACTTAAACACATTGATAGTAAATGTAGATATAACATAAAAACATGTGCAGAAGACAAGCCAAGACAAGAGAACACAAGATTTGGCGGATGCCAGAGAAAAACTCCAATGTGGGGAAAACCCTTTGATCAAATCTTATTATTATTATTCAATAGTTCAGCGGAGAGAGAGTACAAATATCAAATTTACTTGCCCAAAACAATCCTGTCAAAATCAGCAGTCAACAACAGTCAACTGCAAGCCTAACTAGAAAGTCAATGTTGGTCAAAGCAGCACCAAAATGTCCTCCAAGCAGCTCGGTCAACAACAGTCCAATTCGGCCTTCTAGGAGAGTCAAAGTTAGCCCAAAACAGTTTGGTCAAACCCAGTCAAAGGAGAGAGAAAACATTGCTATAATTTCAGCAGTCAAATCTAAAGTCAATGCTAAAGTCAACCCTAGTCAAACTATCTCAAACTCCTCGATATTTGTGCCAATAAACGCAACCAAAAATGAGAGGGAGTTGCAGTGTAGATGCAGAGTTGGCAGCGATATAACAATGTCAGCGACAACACAGATGCAACAATAGAGTTGCGTAGTGGTTGGTGTGTAGTGGTAGGAAGTCATAGTGGCTAGACATTAGCAGCGTGACAGAGGGTGATACAGAGGCAGGGTGTTGTAGCAGCAGTGCAGCACTAGAACACCTTCCTCGCTAAGAGGGAATGTTAGCTTTTGTAGCATCTGAGGTGTTCTAGTCTCAAAAGTTTCTGGAGAGACTAAAACAAAGGAGTTTTCCATAGCCTAGAAATCGTTTCTGGAAATTCCACCTAGAAGTGTCTCAATTAGATTATTAGCCTATTTTTAATTATTTCCTAAGTCTAAATTTAGGAAAAATGGTTAATTAATCAAAATTAATTGAGATAAGGTGTGAATCATCTAGAAACTCACATAGATCGAATGGGAAATAAACTGGGCCCTTGATTAAGTTTTAATCTTGGCCTTTGGAGGTCCAACAAAAGATTATAAGAAGTTGACGGGTATATGGAGAACACACTTGTGAGACACACATAAATCGATTTCCTTGGAGAGTCAATTTTCTAGAGGTGGTATCTGGAAGAGTTCAAGCTTCAAAGAAGGAAGTAGAGACAGAGAGGGGTAGGGACAATGAAGCCAGAGGAATATTTTCTAGATCCAGTGAGTACTTTGCATAGAAGCTGAGATTTTCTCCAGGAGGCTACATAGAGGCAACGCAAACCCTCAAGGGCAGTTTGATTTTTGTTGAGGAGAAGATGTCTTCAGTTCCAGAGGCCGAGAAAGGGTTCTAGAGTGCAGGAGAAGCGTTTTCCTAGTCATCAGTAGGCAGGATGGCTAGATTGGCAGTCAATTCAGGCAGCACGTGTGACAGGCAGCTTCAGTGTGATGCAGAGCCTACGCAGGCCCAATTGGACAATTAACTTTTCAGTGGCAGTCAAGTGTTGGGATTGCTCGGGGTGAGGATAAATTTGTTTATTTATGGTAGCATTGGATGTGCTGTAAGCCTCAAAATTTGCAAAGAGGCTTGGACATATGCATTCTCTAATACATAGAAATCGTTTTCAGAAATTCCATCCGGAGATAGTTTTATTAAAATAATTATTTATTTTTAATGGAGGCCTAAGTCTAAATTTAGGGAATTAAAATAATTAAGGGGTATTAATCTAAACTGTGGGTGAAACTTCTAGAAGAAGACGAAGATCGAGTCCAAATGATTTGAGCCATTGATTAGGATCTAATCTGGGCCATTGGTTCTCAATTGGAGGATTATAAGAAGGACATTGATGGGCATTTGGAGAACACATCGAGTAGAGATCAAAAGATCGAATTTTTAAAGCACAACAATTGTTGGGAGAGAAATTCAAAGTGATCTTTTGCAGTAAGGGGCAGGGATAGTTCCAGTTGGAGATTTTCTCCCGATCCGGGAATACTTAGTAGAGAAGGCAGAGAGAGATCTAGCAGAGGCAGCGCAAAACCAGAGAGGCTAACGCAGGGCCACGTAGAGGCAACATAGAAGCTCAGAGGAAATCCATAAATTTGTTGGAGAATTGATTTCCAGAGCCAAAAGTCGGGGTGTGATACCGTGAGTGTAGAAATCGAAGTCTCAGAGGAAAATCGATCAGCCGGGAGGAGTGACGCAGACCCCAGTAGCTGCGACGCAGGGCCTACACAATGATTGCATAGAGACTACGCATAGGCAGCCAGGGGTTGGCCATTCAGTGGCTGGATCAACCAGGATTTCCAGTGATAGTGTGAGGTAATCTCACTCATCTCTCAGTCAGTGATATTCTCTGTATTGGATAGCTAGGAGGGCATCCAAAGATTGTATTAAGAAATTACCACTACATAACAATAAAACCCTAAGCTGTTGCACTGGTTTTCTAGCATTGGGTTTTTCCTGGGACATTTGTCCAAAAATAACTGTGTAGATGTGTTGTGTATTTCTTTCTTATTCGGTTTTTTGTTTCCGTATTTTATTTAAATGGTGAAGGCTGCAGTGTATTAGTTTTAGTGTTTATTGTATGAAACAATAAATAATTTGTTCAGTAATAACAGATAGAAGGAACTTAATCAGTTGTTGTAGTAGAAATTTGGGGCTTCCAATTTTTCACAAAATTCCCTCAAAAAATTTTTGCTAGTATTTTCTCTGTAGGATTACCAGTTTTCGTCATCCAGATTGTACTCAGATTATTTCACTGTTGCTTAATAAATCAAAAGTTAAAACCTCATCTGCTGCATTGATTTTCTCAAGTTGGGTTTTTTCCGAGGACTTTAGTCCAAAAATAATTGTGTCAATTTTTATGTGTGTGTTAGCATATTTCTTAGTTTCTGGAGCTATTATTTTCCGCAGTATTTTTTTTGAAGGTTGTAGTGTGATTATTTCGTTGTTGCAGTAGCAATAAACTGATAAATTAATTTACAGTTAGAAGAAATAGGCAAGGGGGTATTTTTTGTTCTCTCTCAAGATCAATCTTCCCGACCAGTTCATAAGTCTCAAAACACATAGCCTAAGGAAGAGATCACAAATACAAGTCTCTCTCTCTCTGCTAGGATCAATCTTTCTGACCACAATCTTAGGGAGATATGATCAGTCTCATCATAAGGAAAGATACATACAATCCAACTCATCCCAATGCATCTTCCCATCCACAAGTTCTCATAGCTACTGGGAGGCACTGATTGATATAGTGTGTCTAGGGTAATCCATACTTACCACTTTCAATCCTTCCTTATTAGTCATCTTCATTCTTTGGGTTGACTGTCATTGCTCATTGGGATTGGCATCCTATATCCACATCCTTGAGTTAGGGCATGAAAATTTGGCCCTAGAGGTTCATGCAGTTGAAAGAATGATTAAAACATATTGTTACCCACCATTTTGTAGGTGATTTCCCCAGGATAATTTTTTCTCCATGATGAACCTCAGCCGGCAGCCAACAGCCCCTTGATGCATCCTACTAGCTCCTCGTGCCATTTATCTTCCACCTGAGCCATCCATGTGGTCCCTCACCCACTTGTATTGATTGTAGGATTGAAGGTAGGCCTCCCGAATCTAAAGGTATTTCTTGCCATTTGATAATTGAGTATTGGGTTTATTTATCATGGATACTTCTAGGTATGGATTGATGGGGGGATTTGGCGGAAAGAGTGGGCTTAGTTTGTACTCTTGTCTCCTTGATCTCTTTTGGTTGTTACCCTTGAATCTTAGTCCCATGGATCTCTTTTATTGACCATTTGGTTCTAGGGTGTTACTACTTGGGAAATCTTGACTTTGGATGCGTGGTCTCGCTCCTTTACCTGCATACATTACTCCCTTCCCACTCATTATACCCCATTCATCATTTCTCCCACTTTGGCCCACATTCCCATTCTGGGTCCACATAGGTCTAGCCTCCCTATCCCCTTGCGTCCACCTTGGGTCAGGCCTAGAATGATGCCCCGATGGTTGAAGCAACTAAAAAAAGAAGAAAAAGAATAATTGGCCACATTTAATAGGAAATTGTACCGCAAAATGCAAAAGATGGTCGGGACAAAAATAATTAGCACGTGGGCAAAAGCCAATACATGAGCTTTACCCCAATCCATGGCCATCACCCCGGTTCCATAGGCCCTAGATGAGCCTCCTTTATCATTCATGGACCCATGATTGTCCCAACCCCTGGAGGACAATGAATTGCCCTACCTTGAAGGGGGTAATCATTGCTATATCTTACACATCATGCTCTTGTCCTTTGAGCCTCGAACAGTGAATTAAAGAAAATTCATAAAAGACAAAAGACATATAAAGAAGGGTGGGAAAATCAAGGTCGGGGCACCTCACGTACCACAATTGCTCCCTCCTATACATTACATACCAAGGTGTGGGCTTCCCCTTATGTAGCTACCCCTATGCCCCATTATGTGGCCCAAGACTGCCCTTCTCATTCCCTATTCTATCTCAATTATTTGTCACTTGCCACCCCCATTAGAGGATGTACTTTGGACATAATATCCCCTCTAAGGGTTGAAACCACATAATAAGGTACTTGGTTAACCCCCTTTGGAGCTTGGAGACACTAGCACATGCCAAAGGCCACTACAAAAGGGCATGCCATTATCAAGTGCCCACTTTGCTATCTATGATTTGTAAGCTTTTTTACCCGATTATTTTAATGACTGGTTATACTAGAAGCCTAGGGGATGCGTTGGATCTTATGCAGGATTTCCCTTTGGGTTTGGTTCCCCATATGGGATCTTGAGCCCCAAAGGTCTACATTGGTACATGTAGGGTGTGCGTTGGATCTTATGCAGGATTTCCCTTTGGGTTTGGTTCCCCATATGGGATCTTGAGCCCCAGAGGTCTACATTGGCACATGTAGGGTGTGCATAGAGAGCCATGGGCCTCCACAACAGCAGACAACACTCCGTAGATCTTCATGGATGTTTAGAGACTACTAGTGATCCACTTTTGGGATGATGGTGATATGCTTGGTACACCATGCCCAACAGGCCCCCACATGAGCCCCATACTCTTGGAAGGTGTTTTAGCATTTATATGATGTCATGGAAACATTCATTCCACCACTTGGACCATTACAGAGAATCTACAGGCATCTCTGATTCATATGGAGACCCATGGGGTCATTGATGTGCCCTCAGACCCACTGGGAGCAACACAGGTCTACTATTTGGAGAACAAGGGGCCACCCCTTGTCCATCATATTTCGAGGAACTTATTCCTCAATATGGCACTTCAAGATACTATTGAGCCTTTGGAGGGCCCTACGACATGCACATACAATTATTTGGCACCTTGTGAGGCTTATTTTTACATTTGTGAGCTAATTTGGTGGGCTTGTCACCAATAGGGGTTTATTTGCACATTATTTTATCATTAGGGGCCAATGTACGCCCATAGGCTAATTAAAACTCTTAGGATGCTATATATTGATGTTAGATACTTTCATTTGTATCATCACTTGACTCGAGATCTCTCTAATCATTGAGAACTTCGCATTTTTGCCTTGGTGGATATTTTCTGGAGATGGATGAATTTTGACATATGGATTTGGCTATTTATATTGTCTTGGAGTTTTGTCTTGTGAACGAAATGTTGGTTGGATATACTCTATAACGTTGTAAGTGAATTTTGATGTTATTATTCTTGTTGCTGCATATTGCTAAAATTAGGGCTAGTTGCTGCATAATTGAAATGTGGAATGAGCATGTTTTAGTTTAATATATGGGTCAATGTTATATGAATGAAATGCCCTAGAGATTATTTTCTCGATAGCTTGCATCGTTTGCTTTGAAGTATAAATGCTTGAAGTTCACTTTTCTTATCTTTCCCTCAACATTGGATGAAGTTGACTTTCTGGGTCTCCTTGATTAAGAAACCGTGTTCTTACTCATTATCATCTTTGACTCCATATTCCCAAGTGAATTAGGCACTGGCAATTAAAGAGGTGATCATTTTAACCTTATTTTTACTATTTTCCCCTTTTCCCCAAGTCTAGCCCCATTAGGTCACCTAGGACATCAATTTCCCAAGAATTTACCCAAGGAGAAACTTTGATTTCCTACAGGCCACTGCGATGGTGGGTCTCCTCCCTTTCCTCCAAATTTGAGGCAATTCTAATGGTGGAATCTCCGGGAATCCCAAGCCCTAGCTTAAGGATAGAATTTTGCCTAGGCATCCCCAAGGCTAGACCTCAATAGGATCAAATCAACCTTTTGAAGTAAATATTCTTGTTTGGTCCTTTCCCCTCACCTAGTCCAAGATAGGAACATCATTGGTTACTGCATTCCATCCCCAAACTTGGGCTGGGTCCAATTGGCCCCGTGTGGTCCCACTTCTCCATAAATACTATTTTTCAAGGACCATTTGGGAATCCAAGTTTTCAAAGATTATAGGGATTGATAAACTCCTTTATAAGCCTATCCTTTCTCCCTCAACCCTCAAATCCTCACCCCTTACCCCTGGTGGACCAAGTCCTTTGCTTAAATAGCAAGCAAGTTCCATTCGTCACTCCATCCTTGGGAAAGGGTTTTTAGGGGCATCCCTCACATATCCATTGACATCTACTTTACAAAGTGATCCCTACACTACCGGGAATCCTCCCATCGGTGAAAGTTCGTAAAGAGCAGGGAGACTTAGCTGTGGTGACAGTGGGCTAAGCCTCCGCCGTTGCCCTTGACCTAGCAGTTTCCCTCTTAGGATCCCCTTTTAGGTCCCCTATTGTTCTGAGTGGTAACACATATGAAGCCACAAAATAAAGAAAATGTAAAATGCAAAATATGGCTAGGACTTATTTAGCATGTGGGAAAAAGCCTAGCCTGAGCACTAGCCCCCTCATTAGCCATCACCTAGTTCCCTAAGCATTTAATGTTTCATTTAAAATAAAAGAACTCTTGAATGTCCCAACCCTAATGAGAATGAAATTGTTACATCTTGAAGGGGTATTGGAAAAGCACAAAGCAAGCTTGGTCTCCTAATATATGCACCAAAGAAAGAAAAGTCATTAAAGTAGAAGATGCACTAGAGGGGTGGAAAAAACAGGCCGAGGAAAGGGGTAACTCATACTTCCACAATTGCTCCCTCCTTACATCATTATGTGTTGGAATCACAATTGTTGTTAGACCAAAACCCGCAAGCGTTAGTCTCTGCTACAATCGCCAGAGTTAGGATCCATGAGAGGAGGTTAGTCTATGTTGTGAAACATGTGGGGAGCATTGAACCCAATGTACAACAATCTCCCCCCCAGCGCGAGCCGAGTGAGTTTCGAACTTGAGACCTGTCACTCTGATACCAATCGTTGGAAACACTGAGAGGGGGTTGAATCATTATTTCACTTACAATTAGTTATTTTTCTTTCACAGAGCATTATTTACCATTAACATTAGATAGATATAAACACTCATCAATAGTAAACAACGCCATTCAACAATGCACAATTACAAGACAATAGGCAAAGATTTTTAGGTGGAAAATCCCCTTCGGCTCAAAAACCACAGAACACTTCTTAATATTTGTCTTAAAAAATAATTACATAAAGTTTTTAACTCCAACTGAAGGAGGCTCCAACCCATGATTTATAGTCTTTAACCTGTAGGATGCTCCAACGCCCTATTTACCAAATGCAACTGGGAGTACGCTTCAACACCCTAGATCTTAGGCTTCAACCTCACAAATGCTCCAATACTCAGTGTAAGTTGCAACTAGACGGACGTTCCAATGACTTGTGCAGGCTACAACTTCCCCTAGCACCACCTTGCCACCCTGAAGTGTTCTGAGGCTCCAACCTGAAGGTGACTCCGATCACTTGCCTTGCACCATCCAGCCACCTTGATTAGCCGGCGGACCACGTTTCACAATTTTTAGACTGGATCCCCTTGCGTTGAAATCAATATAAAGAAACTTTGATGAAGGTTTCACTGCTTTGCTCAATATGTATTTCATTGTCAAGTCCTGATAGCCTCTTTGCTCAATCTGGCCATTGTACTTCAAACTCTATTCACCAAACTTGCCTTTGCTCAATCACAGTGCCAAATCAAGCCACTACACAAACTGCATGTCAAACCCGAGCTTCCACATCAATTGAACACTGCACAACGCTGCCACACTCACACTGTCACAACTGTTGATATACCAAACCCAACTCTGCCAAGTGTCACTGTGTTATGTCAGTCAAGTACTCTCATGTCATCAATCCAACATCCACATAATGTTCTTATGTAACTATCATGTAGAAGGATCACGGTCAAGTACCAAAATATACTGTCAAATGCTAAGTATACACTCATATAGATCAATGTCATACAAAGTCACTATGGTTATGCACTGCCATGTTGATTTTGGGTAGCATCTAATGTGCTCTAGCTCCACAATTTTGTGGAGGGGCTAGAATACATGAGATCTCCAAAACCCAGAAATCGTTCGGCGAAATTCCACCCGGTTTTTGTTTTATTAAAATAATTAATATTTTTAAAGGGGTTCCTAAGTCTAAACCTAAGAAAATAAAAATATTAATGGGTATTAATAAAAATATGGGTGAGAAGCTTCTAAGAGACAAGGATCAAGTTTATTTTAATCTTAGCCGTTGATTAGGGACTTAATCTCAGTCGTTGATTCATCAACAGGAAAAGTATAAGAGGAGGCTTGAGGGTCAGTTGGAGATACACCAAGTTGATCAGTTAGTGCGATTTTTCTGGGGCGTGGTTTGATGAGAAAATCAAACAAGTGATCTAAGTTGTAGTGACAGGGGCAGAAGCAGAGATTTGGATTGGAAAAGAGTTTCGAGCCAAAGAGTACATGGCAGAGAGGCAGCAATAGCATTAGAGAGGTAGCGTAGAGGCCTACGCAGTGTTGGAGGGGCTCATGTAGTGCTGACGCAGGCTAGGAGGGTCTCTTGCAGTGGCAGTGCAAAATATTCGTCAGAAGTTCGATATTTTACCGGAGAAGCGAGGTTCTTGAGCCGGGACGGTTGAACAACACTCTTCCTCCAGCAAATCGATCCATTAAAAGGGGTGACGCAGTCTCCTAGAGGCAAGATGCTGGCCCAAGCAGTGATTGCTCAGGGATTTCGCAGTGTTTTCTAGGAGTCAGATCACTCATTGGATCAACCGTGACTTGGGGAATGAGGTAAACCCTCGTATGTATTTCTTGCTGCCAAGATTTCTTTGAAAGGTTAGCCAATGTGAGAAGCAACCTGTTGTACTCAAATTCTGCTTGCTTTAATAATACAAACCCTCTATTGTTGCACCGGTTTTCCCGCATTGGGTTTTTCGAGGGACGTGTTGTCCAAAAATAACAGTGTCCCTTTTGTGTTTGTCTCATCTATTGTTTCAGTTTATGATCCGTATGTCAGTGTAGTCTGCAGTAGTGTTTTTCATCACTGTTTATAAATTAAATAACTTGTTGAATGAAATAACAAGTAGGAGATGCTAAACCAGTAACTGCAGTAGGATTTCTGTATCTAGATTCATAAATTTTTACACATGGTATCAGAGCATTGCAGATCATACGACACTGAAGCCATTAGCCGTGAGATCCAGCAAATTTGCTGCAGAGAGGCAAGCTGTCCCAAGTGACAGTGTTGTTTAAGAGCCAGAGTAGTCGCTGAAGGAGTGATGCAGTGCCAGAGGAGTGATGCAGAAGCTCACGCAGTGCCTGCGTCAGCTTTCTAAGCCAGGAGGAGGAGACGCAATAGCCGAGAGGTGCTCACGCAGTGACTGCGTTAGCTCTTTGGGTCAATGCAGAGCTTGAGGGGCTCAGATCAGTTAGTTGTCGGGGCAGTAGCAGCAGTGCAGATTTGATCTGTGGTGCTGGTGGAATGTTGTTGCTCTTGTTGCTGAATAGTGTCTGTGGAGACGAAACCGAGGTAGAGGGAGTCACTGCCTTAACAAATTTCTTGCCAAAGAAATCTAGGTCCGGGTTACGGAGCAGCAACAAAGGAGGATTGGAGAAGGGGTGATTCGACATTTGGCGGGAGGATTTCCGTGAAGGAAATCATGACTCAGAGGGAGTCTAGAAGAAACTTGTTCCCTAGAGGATTTCTAGCACCAAAGAATTCTAGATCTGAGTCTTGTTGGGGCAACAACAAGAGAGGGAGAAGAGAACCTGTTTGATACTCATTTGAGCAGAGATGGTTCTTAATGGACTAAGGAATCAGGATAGATTGGATGGAGTGTCCAAATTTGTATTTTGGAAGGCCAGGATCCTGGCAGTCTTGAACAAGAATCGCATCGAGGATTATGCCTTGAAAGTGGTTGTTGTTCCGGTCGACGTTGAACCTCTCAAGAAATACGAGGAGGCTCAAGCGAAGTTGAAGTGCATGATTTTGGATGGGGTCAAGGATCATGTGGTCCCACATATTGCTGAAAAGGACACAACAAGAGAAATGTGGGAGGCCTTGACCACCTTGTATGACGAAACTTCCATTCAACGGAAGATGTTCTTTGAGAACCCGCTGAGACAGTATCAGATGCAGAAGGGAGAAGAAATCGATCCCTCCCTTCTCAGTTTGCAAGGGATTCGGGACTAGTTGACTTCAGTGGGGTCTACACCAGATTCTAAGTTCATGGTCAGGACTGCGCTGAATGCAGTCACTGAAGACTAGGAGACCTTTGTCGAGAGCATTTTGGGTAGGGCTTCTCTCCGCAATTGGGAGGAGATGTGGGCAGCTCTTCGATAGGAAGAGATCAGGCAGTTAACCAAGGCGAGAAGTAGTGACAAAGAAATCACAGCCAAAAAGGAGGAGGAGGATGCAACTCTTGCATCATCGGGACAACAAGGGCAACGAAAGAGGAAGAAAAAGGATATATCCAAAGTTAGATGCTTCAGGTGTGGGGAACTGGGATATTTTGCCACTTAGTGCCCTTGGAAGAAGGGAAAGGAAGAGAAGTCTGACTCGAAGGTTGCTCTAGCAAAAGCTGACGGAGAAGGCGAGGATGACGATTGCGCCATGAGTGTTCATGCACCTCTAGAGAAGAGGTGGGGCGATATTGAGCTATAGTCGGGAGGACTACACGAAAGGGCAGGATCCTTGAGGTGCCCAAACTCTTGGATCACATACGACTATGGGAGCCCTTAATGAGAGTAGCAGAATGATAGGAGTCAGTTGGTGCGAGGGATGATGGAACAACAGTGCTAGAGCTAGAGTGCCAAAGTCTGAAGCAACGCAGTGGAGTGTTGCAGCAGTGCGGGAGGCACAGAGTAGATACAACAACAACGCAATAGCATCAGAGGGTCAACATAGATTAGCAGCAGAGGTATCTTCAGCATCACGGGGTATCCAGACTGACTAGCATGTCAGCGTTTTAGGTGACTTTTCAGTTGCTTACTTCTCAGCAACTGAGTTGCAATGTAACAATTAGCAATGGAAGTGCTATGGGCAGCATGATGCAACATATTGAGAGGGCGCTGTAGTACAGATGCAACAATAACACTGGTAGTGTCATGGACAGCAGTACAGGATGCAACAATACAATGGATGAAGGGCAACAGGCCGAGCATTAGTAGCACAGAGGACCGATGCTGTGGATCAGTGTGATACTTTTGTTGGGAAGTATTGCTAGAGCACATTCTTCGCTAAGAGGGAGTGTTGATTTTGGGTAGCATCGGATGTGCTCTAGCTCCGAATTTTGTGGAGGGGCTAGAATACCTGAGATCTCCAAAACCCATAAATCGTTTGGTGAAATTCCACTCGGTTTGTGTTTTATTAAAATAATTAATATTTTTAATGGGGTTCCTAAGTCTAAACTTAAGAAAATAAAAATATTAATGGGTATTAATAAAAATATGGGTGAGAAGCTTCTAAGAGATGAGGATCAAGTCTGTTTTAATTTTAGCCTTTGATTAAGGACCTAATCTTGGCCGTTGATTCATCAACAAGAAAAATATAAGAGGAGGCTTGAGGGTTAGTTGGAGATGCACCAAGTTGATCAGTCAGTTTGATTTTTCTGGGGCGTGGTTTGTTGAGAAAATCGAATAATTGATCTGAGTTGCAGTGAGAGGGGCAGAAGCAGAGATTTGGATCAGAAAGGAGTTCCGCGCCAAAGAGTATGTGGCAGAGAGGTAGCAGTAGCATTAGAGAGGCAACGCAGAGGCCTAGGCAACCTAGGAGTGTTTCATGCAGTGCTGACGCATGCCAGGAGGGTCTCTTGCAGTGGCAGTGCAAAATATTCATCAGAAGTTCGAGATTTTGCCGAAGAAGCGAGGTTCTAAGCAGGGAGGGCTGAACAACAGTCTTCCTCCAACAAATTGATCCAACAAAAGGGGTGACGCAATCTCCTAGAGGCAAGACATTGGCCCAAGCAGTGATTGCTCAGGGATTTCACAATGTTTTTTGGGAGTCAGATCACTCATTGGATCAGATGTGACTTGCGGAATGAGGTAAACCCTCGTATGTATTTCTTGTCACTGAGATTTCTCTGAAAGGTTAGCTGGTGTGAGAGGCAACTTTTTGTACTCAAATTCTGCTTGCTTAATAATACAAACCTTCTATTTGTTGCACCGGTTTTCCCACATTGGGTTTTTCCAGGGACGTGTTGTCCAAAAATAATGGCGTCCCTTGTGTGTTTGTCTCATCTATTGTTTTAGTTTATGATATGTATGTCAGTGTAGTCTGCAGTAGTGTTTTTCATCACTATTTATAAATTAAATAACTTGTTGAATGAAATAACAAGTAGGAGATGCTAAACCTGTAACTGCAGCAGGATTTCTGTATCTAGATTCAGAAATTTTTACATGTCAAAGGTCATAACAATCAGTCTGTCATACTGTCACCATCATTGCCAGTCTACACTGCCATATCAATCATACAGGGGTACTGCCAAGCTATTTCATAGTCAAACCAAGGTTGCTCTCAAAGCTCAGCATACATCCATAAGACTCCACTTCTTCTTGTCATCACATATTCATACTTTCATCAACAGGAAAGGCAATCATACAATGATATCTTCTGAAGAACAAACTGTTCATCTAATGTGCAAACTACTTGTTCGAAGGTGATGATAGTGAAATGTCCCACAAGTGTATACTGTACTTTAATGCAGCTACTTACTGAGTTGAGTCTTTTTTCTTATTGATCTTTTGAATTCTGTCTTAAAAACACTAAACTGTAGCTATATGAAGATATATAACGTACCTCAAAGAATCTACTATAGGTTGCTTTTACTCTTCTTGATAGGCTTATTAATATATGTATGCAAGCTCACACTAAGTATCTCAACAAAATCAGAAGTCAATCATTGGATTAGTGCATTTGATCCTTGAATGAAGGCTATATGAACATAATAAAGATGTTTTGCCCTGACTGCTCTTATAGAGGATACCCTAACGGCTTCTTGTCTCAAGAATAATAAACTGCTTGTAGCCAGACTGTTGCACTAAGTCACACTGGATCATGAGGACAATGCTGATGAAGATAACTGTTCTAGGAAATGTACTTCTATTGCAAGTAGAATGAATGTTTTTGTTCTGATAATGAACCCCTAGCTACTACAGCATTAGAAACTTGTTGTAAACATTCCTTGTCTTGATGAGACCTTGTTTTATAATGAAGCAAAAACTTTAATTTCTAACTTTGTCTCACAGTTGTGACACTTACGACCCTGAAATTGCTATGGTGTTTCAACAAGTCGGCCTAGGAGAGTTTGTACATATATGAACAAGTCTGCACCACTACAAACATGGATTTCCACCTTTCATTTGCATAGGTCACATCCTTCGCTGCCACAAAGATAGACTGAATGAATAGATTGATGACTGAGGTCTGTTGATTTGAGATGCTATTTTCACTGAGCTCCAAGACAAGACACTGGTATAGATATATATTCTTTGCTGCTAGGTTATAAAGCCTCGGGCCCGCAGTCTTCAAGCCCTATACACATGTCTGAGCCCTAAAACTCAATCCTTAAGTCTTCAGTGCAAATGATTATCCACAGTCAATTAAGGCTGAAGTCCTGTAATTCTATTTTAATGGATGCTGAGGTCCTGAAGTAAGTTATTTCTTTACTATTGAATGAGGCCTAAGTGCCTTAAAGAACACCTCAAAATAGTGGCATAGATTAGATCCTTAATGAGGGCCGAAGAGAGATATTTTTGTTTAGCTCTATAAAATGAAGGTCTTCCTACAATGAAAGTATACCAAAGCGAATCTCAAGAAAACCAAAAGAAATACAATAAATGACACCTTGAACCGATCTGTAATTAGTGGCCTAATGAGGGTCGGAACCTAGTGGCCTTTGATCTGAACCACTTACACAAGTCCTAAAGAGATAATCCTCTCTTTCAGACCTTCGCTCTTCCTTTGTGTAGCTGAAGATGCTCAGAACTTGAACATCGAACCCTCACTCCAGATCTATCTCTTACTGCACAGGGGTTGTACAAATTTCCAAGCTAGTTCTCTAAATATATTTCCCGAAAAGTGCATACATTGGAGAGATATGAAGGTCCCTTTTTATAGCCATGACTTGAGTTCAGAGGGGCTTCAAACAGATGCAACGGTTCCTCTTTTGTAGGGAGAATACCACTTAATTTGCAACCTTTATCTCAAGTAAAGGAGGTCGTTTGCCATATTGATGAGGAATCTTATTTTTAAAGGAATGTAGGATGCTTCCCATGGGTGCACAATACTTGTGATGCCTTCCTTACGAATATTTCTCTACAAAACATAATAAAGAACCCTCATGCTTGATGTCTAATGATCAACAACCAATGAAAGAGTGTCATGTCACCACCCCTTGGGGTTTTAGCCCACTAACTAGGGTCTTAAACTTCAAATTTGAATATCTCTCAATCTGGGAGGCCTCTTGGTGTTGAAGGAAATGTGACTAGGCTAGGTCTTCATAAATGTAATTCTGATATTTGTACTTATTCAAGAAAATAAATTATTTTTGTATTACTTGTCAATGAGTTTCTTGCTCATTGAAAATAGGTCAAGCATATTTTGAAGTGCTTCTAGAGAGTCAAAGTCAAAATGTAATTATGATAAGACCCTTTGAGGGCATGTTACATCATGTATGACATCATACAAGATTAAGGGAACACCTCCAAGCATGGTCAAATCCTCTCCTAGCACCAATATAGTCTACAAGCAGAAAAACTATTGATTTGGGGTAGCATTGGATGTGCTCTAGCGATGAAAATTGGTGGAGAGGCTAAAGCACATGCGATCTCCAAGACCCATAAATGGTTTGGATAGATTGTACCCGATTTGGCAGATATTAAAATAATTATTATTTTTAATGGAGTTCCTAAGTCTAAACTTAGGAAAAATTAAATATCAATGGGTATTAATATAAAACTAGGTTATAAGGTTCCAAAAGTCATGGATCAAGCCATATCTAATCTTAGCCATTGATTAGAGATTTAATCTCGGTTGTTGATGGACCTACGAGAAAAGTATAAGAAGTGGCTTGAGGGTCAGTTGGAGAACACACCAGAGTGATCAGTCATTCATTTTGCTATAGTGGGGTTGCTAAGCAAAGTTGAATCAGTGATTAGCGGTGAGGGGCAGTGAGTACGAGACAGAGAGGCATGTATAATACTGGGAGACGAGCACAGAAGTAGAGAGAGCGAGAGCAACAGTTAGTCCAGGCTACGCAAAGCCCAGCAGAGGCAGCGTAGAGCCCAGCAGAGGCAGCGTAGAGCCCAGCAGAGACTGCGTCATCCACGCAGAGGGCAAAGGGAGTGACGCAGAGGCTCCTAGAGGCTGCACAGTGCCTCAAAGGGCTAACGCAGAGGGTCTTGGGGCTGACGCAGAGGCCAGAAGGGCCAACATTGAGCTTCAGTTGTGCTGGAGAGGGTTTCGTGGGACAAGTTTTTTGAATACCTGTTTCCAGATATAGAGGTATTGCTGCCGTGCATTTTTCTCTGTCAGGTGAGCCGGATTAGGTACCCTGTTGTACTCAGATAGACTGCATAATAATATAACCCTCAGAATAGCTGCACCAGTGTTCTCGCATTGGATTTTTTCGGGACATTTGTCCAAAAATAACGGTGTCACTTGTGTGCTTGTTTTCTTTTAGTTGATGATCTGTAGATGTTTTGACTGTATTGTGTTTATTTCGGTATTTAATGTATTAAATAACTTGTTCAATTTTTAAACAAGTAGAAGAAATAGACCAGCAGAATACAGATTACTTTTCTAATGAATAGACTTAGAAAATTCAACATGGTGTCAGAGCGTGGTTGCAGGTCACAGGAAAATTGAAGGCATCAGCTTAACAGAGCATTTGTAGCAGATTCAACTGTCCCGAGTGACAGAGTTGATTCTTGCAGAAAGCGACAGAGGAAGGAGTGACGCAGAGGGACTGCGTCATTAATCTGGGCTAGGGATAGGCAGCGCCGAGGCTGAGGAGGGCAGAAACAGGCTCACGCAGAGGTCAGGTGGGCTGACGTAGTTGGCGAGGGAGTTGTTTTGCCGATGTTAGGATTGTGCAGAGCCAAGAGGCTCAATCCTTCAGTTGCTGGGGCATAGGAGGCTGTGGGTAGTTTGTGGAGCGAAGCTGGTGGGGTACTGTGGTTAGAACAATACCTAGCAGGGCAAGACCAAGGTGGAGGGAGTTGCTGTCGAGGAAAATTTCTAGCCAAGGAATCCATATTAGTGTTGCAGTTGCATAGACGATTGGAGTGGGGCAACTTGACATTGGCAGAAGGATTTCCAGGAGGGAAATTCGGACTCAGAGGGAGTCCAGAAGAGAACTTCCAAGCGGGAAGTAGAGAGACTCAGAAACATAGAAGAGCAGAGAGATGGTCGTGAATGGGTTGAGAGATTAGGATAGGTTGGACGGAGCGTCCAACTTTGTGGTCTGGAAGGCCAGGATCATGTCCATTCTAGACAGACATCGCATCAAGGGCTTCGCCTTGAGAACTATGGCTATCCCAGTTGACCTGGTAGCAAATGATAGGTATAAGGAGGCAATGGCTAAGGCAAAGTGCATCATCCTTGATGGGGTCAAGGATCATGTGGTACCACATATTGCTGAGAAGGAAATGACAAAGGAGATGTGGAATGCTTTGAAGACATTGTACAAACATACTTACGTGTAGAGGAAGACGCTCCTGGAGAATCAACTAAGGGCATACCAGATGCAGAAGGGAGAGTAGATAGATGTCTTCCTTAATCGGTTGAAGGAGATCCGTGACCAACTAACTTCCACAGGGGCCATGCCGGAGGAGGAATTAATGGTGAGGACCACACTAAACGCAGTTTTTGAGGATTGGGAGGTAGTTGTCCAGAGCATACTGGGCAGGACGAGTCTTTCAGATTGGGAAGAACTGTGGGCGACTCTTTGTCAAGAAGAGATCAGACAACTGACCAAGGTGGGGAGTAGTGGCAAATGGGTCAGGATAGGAAGAAGAGGATGCAACTCTAGCATCTGCGAGAAAGCAGGAGAAGTGGAAGAAGAAGGACCTTTCCAAGGTCAAGTGCTTCCATTGTGGGGAACTGGGTCATTTTGCGAACTAGTGTCCGAGAAAGAAGAGTAAGGGAGAGGCTTCTGACTCGAAGGTAGCGCCAGCGGAGGCAGAGAAAGAATTTGAGGAGGATGATGATTGTGCCATGAGTGCTCATGTGCCACTTGAGAAGAAGTGGGGAGACATCGAGGTGTAGTCCTCAGACATCGAGTTGTAGTCCTCAGACATCGAGCTGTAGTTAGGAGGACTACAGGCGATGAGGGGCAGGATCCTTGAGGTACCCAAACTCTTGGATTAAACCTTGCTACGGGAGCCCCGAAGAGGAGTAGCAGGACTCGCAGATGTCGGTAGAAATGGATGTGAATGAAGTGGCAAAGAGTGCTACAGTGCAGGAGTCCCTGGGCAACGCAAGGCTAGTAGGCTGCAACAGTGCGAGAGGCACAAAGAATCTTGCACCAGTGCAGGATGGCACAAAGAGGTTTGCAACGGTGCAAGATGCAGGGAGTTGTTGTAGCAGTGCAGAGGTCAGTAGAGGGAGCACTTATTAGCGACAGAGGGAGCTTCAACATCGGGAGTGTTTCTAGCCTGACAGAGATGTCAGATGTTGGGTGGATCAGTTACTTACTTCTTAGTAACTGAGTTGTAGTGCAGTAGCACGATGCAGCATGATGAGAAGGGGATCCAGTGCAGATGCAGTGCTGGGAAGATGGACCAGTAGCAACACGGATGCAGAGGGAGCTTCAACATCGCGAGTGTTTCTAGCCTGACAGGGATGTCAGATGTTGGGTGGATCAGTTACTTACTTCTAAGTAATTGAGTTGCAGTGCAGTAGCACGATGCAGCATGATGAGAAGGGGATCTAGTGCAGATGCAGTGCTGGGAAGATGGACTAGCAACAACACGGATGCAGAGGGAGCTATCGTACAGATGCAACAGTGGCAGTGGCAGGGCCATGGGTAGCAGTACAGGATGCAACAGTGCAGAGGATGTTGGGCGGGGAGGCCTAGCATCAGCACAGGTACCAATGCTGGATGATCAGGGTAATGCTCAGTGAGGAGTATTACTAGAGCACAGTCCTTGCTAAGAGGGAGTGTTGATTTGGGGTAGCATCGGATGTGTTCTAGCCATGAAAATTGGTGGAGAGGCTAAAGCACATGAGATCTCCAAGAGCCATAAATGGTGTGGACAGATTGTACCCGGTTTGGGAGAAATTAAAATAATTAATATTTTCAATGGAGTTCCTAAGTCTAAACTTAGGAAAAATAAAATATTAATGGATAATAATATAAAATTGGGTTAGAAGGTTCCAAAAGTCATGGATCAAGCCAAATCTAATCTTAGCCATTGATTAGAGATTTAATATCGGTTGTTGATGGACCAACGAGAAAAGTATAAGAAGAGGCTTGAGGTTCAGTTGGAGAACACACCAGAGTGATCATTCATTCATTTTGCTAGAGTGGGGTTGCTAAAAAAAGTTGAATCAGTGATTAGTAGCGAGGGGCAATGAGTACGAGACAGAGAGGCAGGGACAATACTGGGAGACCAGCACAAAAGCAGAGAGAGCGAGAGCAGCAGTCAGTCCAGGCTACGCATCGCCCACCAGAGGCAGCGTAGAGCCGAGAGAGGCTACGTCATCCATGCAGAGGGCAAAGGGAGTGACATAGAGGCTCCCAGAGGTTGCGCAATGCCTCAAAGGGCTGACGCAGAGGGTCCTGGGGTGATGCAGAGGCCAGAAGGGTCAGTGCTGAGCTTCAGTTGTGCCGGAGAGGGTTTCGTGGGAGAGGTTTTCTGAATACCTATTTCCGGATATAGAGGTATTGTTGCCGTGTATTTTTCTTTATCGGGTGAGCCAAATTAGGCACCCTGTTGTACTCAGACAAACTGCATACTAATATAGCCCTCATAATAGCTACACTGGTTTTCCCGCATTGGGTTTTTTCGGGAACATTTGTCCAAAATTAACGGTGTCACTTGTTTGCTTGTTTTCTTTTAGTTGATGATCTGCAGATGTTGTGACTGTATTGTGTTTATTTCGGTATTTAATTTATTAAATAACTTGTTCGATTTTTAAACAAGTAGAAGAAATAAACCAGCAGAATACAGATTAATTTTCTAATGGATAGACTTAGAAAATTCAACAAAAATGATGGGTAAAAATTGAATTATAATGCAAACTGTAAGTCGGCCTAAAAGCAGCCAGTCATGTCAGCTGAATTGGAGGGACATACCTCTATTTATAGAGGTTGTCCACTCCAAAAGATGACATACAACTTCATTTTGAAATCCGCATACAAGAGGAGGTCTAAAAAGATGAAGACAAGGGCAGAAAAAGGGTAACGAAGACAACAAGTTACGGAGACAGAACAACGAAGGTAAGGAGACCGTTTCTGAAGCAGCTACAGCGACACGTGTGGAGGAATAAAGGACAAACTGTGGCTAGATCAACAGTAAAGTTGCAGTGAAATTATCTATGGTTTGAGCTAGTAACTAGGCCTACAAAGGCCTCCTACTCCAATGTTGAAGGTAGCCTCACAAACGAAGGAAGGAGAAACACAATTGAGGAAGAAGAGGACTGTTGCTAGGGTTAGAAACAGTCACACGTGTGAGGTATAGTAAGGGGATGACAAAAACTAACAGTCCTTTGCTTGGGTGAGAGATCAAGCGTCCAAGAACTCACGAGAGCCCATCTCTCTAAGGTGAGAAAGGACTCTAAGTGCTGGAAGAAGTGCGGGAAGTAACAATGCAGAAAGAGGAAGCATTCGACTTATGCTTGGAGGATATCCTAGTCAAGGGTCTAGGGTTTGGCAATTGTTCAAATAAGAAGCTTCAATAAGAGAAATATTACAAAGGGTTTTCCTCTCAAGATTGGAGAGGGTTTGTCCCTGGCAGAGAGCCAATTTTGTGTTCTTGTTATTTTGTTTTGATAACAGCTTGATGAAGCACACACATATGCATTAATAATAAGAAGAAGAAGAATAAGCTAACAAGAAAAGTAAAAAGACTTCACAAATTGTTATCAAGTCACAAAGAATCATCACAACACTACTTTGCCCTAGATTCTCTAACATGGTTTCAGAGTGTACGTGGAAAGGGAAACTCAAGAACACTCATCAAGGGGATGCATCTAGAAAGTTGAAGCATCAAGCCTAGAAGTCTCAATCACTTCAAGGTAAAGAAGGGTCTATAATCCAACGTTCACCAAGGAAGTCTACAAACCTAGAAGAAGAGCCTTACACAAAGGCACCTACAAAGAAGAGTAGATTGGAGCAAGCTACAAGGCATCAAGCAAATCTCGTCATCAAGCAAGAAGGCAACTTGAAGAGCATCAAGATCTAGGGAAGACAAGCCACCAAGCCTTCAAGGAGGAAGCAATTCCATTACATCTCAAAATCTATTAGGTAATTGCATGTCCCCTTTTGAATATACATCAATGTCTTTTTGCAAGGAAAGCAATAAATTGGTAGGGACCAATAACTTTATTGCATGGAAGAAGAGGACTGATCTACTACTCAAGGAGAATGAACTCCTAGAGCATGTTAAAGGGAATATCACTATCCCTGCTAAGGAACAAACTCAAGCCTTAGCCAAGTACAATAAGGATGAGACAAGAGCTCAAAGGATTCGGATAGAATTAATCAAAGATTCTCTCATTCCTTTTGTCTCCAAGTTTGAAACATCAAAAGAAATTTATGATAAACTAGTAGAGCTATTCTCGGTATCCACAACCAGAGAAGTAATATCTATGAGGAATGAACTATACAAATGAAGATAACAAAGGAAGGAATAGCTCCCTACTTCATGAAAATCTCTGAAATGAGAGATCAACTTCAAGAACATGGGAAAGTCATGTATGACAGAGAAATGACAACTATTGTATTCAATGCTCTACCTGAGGAGTGGGGAAACTTCACATCAAGCATATATGCCTAGAAGGAAGCAACCACTCTCAGTGAATTGTGGTCTCTATTTAGAACAGAGGAAACCAGACTTAAGGCAAAAGAAGATGTGGGATTAAGGAGAAAGCATTTGCTACCATTGCCAAAAGAAAGGGTAAATTTGGCAAGTTTTTTCCACTAAGAACAAACAACAAAGACATGTCCAAGATCCAATGTTTTGGATGCCAAGAATATGGACACTACAAAAGGAATTGTCCTAAGCTTAAGAAGGACAACAATAACAAAAGGAAGAGGGAAGAAGCTCACATAACTCAAGAGATGAAAGAAGGAGGAAAGAAGCAAAAGAAGGAAGATCCTCCAGATCTCTACTATGACTAGGTCAAAATCTTTTCTTCTAGACTTCTTTCAAAGTTTTGAGTAGAATAGGAGAATGTAGGAATAAATTAAATGCATGGCTAGAATCACCCTCTAGAATCTAGCAACATGATGTACATAGAGTTCGGGACACTCATGTAGATGTAGCATTTATGAGAAGAACAAAAATGCATAAGTAAAAATATCTTCTAGAATATAGGAGCATGGAAAATATAGCTCAAGATATTCATGTAGAAGGAGCATACCTAGTATAGGACCTCATACATTATGAAAGAAAACTTGATCATAATAACAATCTTAGAATACCTAAATCATCAAAGGAAGGAAACATTTGCAAGGTGAGGATCTTTAAGATCCTATAATGGAATCTTCAAAAGAAGGTTCGTCAACCAAGGCAGATGTCTCATTGGGAATCCCATTGGGATTCAAGAAAAAGGATGATATGCAGGTAGGCTAAGATGAAGCAAGAAGGGCCACACCAAATGATGATCAAGGAGGATCAAGATGAGGAATGTATGCATCAAAGTTTAAGTCATGTTTTCAGTTGTATATTATTAAGTCATGGGTATAGTTCTATAACATGATCAAGCATGAAAGAATATCTTTCACCACGAAACATGCTCGAAGGCATGTACCACAATACAATGAAGACCAACAAAGAGCATGCTCACATAAGGAGCATAAGATTGTTGACTAAAGCAAGAAGAAATGTTGACAAGTCTAGAAAGCAAGAAATGAAGGAATGCTGCCACAAGAAGCATTAGATGGTTGACCTATCTATCTGAGAAGAAGCAAATGAAGAAAGAGATCAAGCATGTGAAGAACACCATGATCACCAAGAATCACTATCTAACAAAATGCCTTGAAAGATATCTCCTGAAAGAAGGCAAGACAACTCTGACAAAGGAAGAAAGGACTCTTGACATCTATGAAGGCCTTGGAAATAGAAAAGGTGCAGATAACCGATTCTACTCTATGAAGATGTCGTGATGAAGAAGTCATCCAACAAAAGGAAAAGCAATGTTGAAGCAATAATCAGGATGAATTCATGATGGGCTACTAGGTCAAAGCATATAACCTAGCAAGTACGATGGAGCATCCATGAGGAAAGCATTCCGAAGCATAGACAAGATGACAAAGGAGTAGCCATGATGACAATAAGAACCTAATAGTCACTTTCCACGAAGCAATGACATGACAAAAAGGAAACTGATCGATGGATGGTGTCCTACCGAGAAGAAGTTCGATCGAAGACTTAATGACATCAAGAAAGGAAGGAGATCAAACAGTTGAAGGACCCACGAAGAAGAAGCTGTTGATGAAGGAAAGAGTCCCCAGTTAAGAGGGAGCTCTAACAAGTCCTTGATCAAGAGGGAGTTTTGGATCACCCTTGATTACAAAGGAGTGACAATTATGTTTTCCATTTCATGGGTCATGCACTAGACTAGGACTAACAGCCGTAAGTATAGATGAAGGCCATGAATGGAAATGTAGACACAAGATAGACACAACATTCTTGTCTTCACTTGGGAAGAAAGAATGGGAGGATTAGGTAATTGTCTGGCATCCGATACTCTTTGAGGATGTGTAGGGCATCCAAGACAAGAGTAGGCAAGACGACCGATATTCTTTGAGGACTGGGAACCCAAGATAAGAATAGTCCTAGAAGGTCATACTCGAGAACACCCGGTTGGGTATGTACCTTGAGAGACAATGATGAAGGTGTCTATAAATCATTGGTCTCGACAACATTGTAGCTCATGGTCTCGTAAAGAGATGGAGCTATTAGTCAAGGCCTTGCACTATGACAATGTTGATGGATATGATGCTATAACAGATGGATTGCTAATCTGGTTTCTCTTATGTGAATTCTTCAAGATTGAAAATTGCCAAACACCTTGTAATAATGTATGAATGCCTCCCTACTTTAGAGGGAGTGTTGAAGGAAATGTAACTAGGCTAGGTCTTCATAAATGTAATTTTGATATTTGTACTTATTCAAGAAAAGAGAATTTATTTTTGTATTACTTGTCAATGAGTTTCTTGCTCATTGAAAATAGGTCAAGCACATTTTGAAGTGCTTCTAGAGAGTCAAAGTCAAAATGTAATTATGATAAGACCCTTTGAGGGCATGTTCCATCATGTATGACATCATACAAGGTCAAGGGAACACCTCCAAGCATGGTCAAATCCTCTTCTAGCGCCAACGTAGTCTACAATCAGCAAAATGATGGGTAAAAATTGAATTATAATGCAAATTGTAAGTCGGCCTAAAAGCAACTAATCATGTCGACTTAATTGGAGGGACATACCTCTATTTATAGAGGTTGTCCACTCCAAAAGATGACACACAACTTCACTCTGAAATCCGCATACAAGAGGAGGGCTAAAAAGGCGAAGACAAGGGCAGAAAAAGGGTAATGAAGACAACAAGTTAAGGAGACAGAACAACGAAGGTAAGGAGACCATTTCTGAAGCAGCTACAACCACACGTACAGAGGAATAAGGGACAGACTACGACCAGATCATGAGTAAAGTTGCAGTGACACATTATTTATGGTTTGGGCTAGTAACTAGGCCTACAAAGGCCTCCTACTCTAGCGTTGAAGGTATCCTCATAAACGAAGGAAAGAGAAACACAATCGAGGAAGAATTGGACTGTTTCTAGGGTTAGAAATAGTCACACGTGCGAAGTACAGTAAGGGGATGGCAACAGCTAACAATACTTTTCTTGGGTGAGAGGTCAAGCCTCCAAGAACTCACAAGAGCCCATCTCTCTAAGGTGAAAAAGGACTCTAATTGGAAAACAAAGTGCTAGAAGACTAAGTGCTGGAAGAAGTGCCAGAAGTAACAGTGCAGAAAGAGGAAGGATTTGACTTATGCGTGGAGGATATCCTAGTTAAGGGTCTAGGGTTTGGCAATTGTTCAAATAAGAAGCTTCAATAAGAGAAATCTTACTAAGGGTTTTCCTCGCAAGATTGGAGAGGGTTTGTCCCTGGCAGAGAGCCAAGTTTTGTGTTCTTGTAATTTTGTTTTGATAGTAGTTTGATGAAGCACACACATATGCACTAATAAGAAGAAGAAGAAGAAGAATCTAACAAGAAAAGTAAAAAGACTTCACAAATTGTTATCAAGTCACGGAGAATCATCACAACACTACTTTGCCCTAGATTCTCTAACACTCGGGGCTTGCTACATACCACCAAAAGCATCTTGACAAGGAGAATCCATTGACGAGGATTTCCAAGGCACATTCAATGATTTGCTACTTCACAAACCTCTGACAAGTTTGAGGTATTTCCTTAGTCCAGGAAGCCCAAACCCTAGAACTAGGGTTTTCAACTATCCAATAGTGGAGCTTCATACTTGATGTAATCTAGACAAATATAAGAGCGTTCATTAACAGTTTGACATTAATGGCAGGTGTTTAGTCAAAGTCAAACCCTAGGGTTGACATTAATGACAACACCATCCTAAAATCTTCCCCATTGTCATTGATGAAAACACATACTCTTTGAGTGAGTAAAACTCCCCCTGACTTCATGCCTCGATCTCCTTCTCATGATTTCTTTGCCCCTTTGGCATCAATGATAAAGGGTGAATCCCCTTGACAATTTGCTTGCTCCCTGTGCTCCCCCTGACGAAACGCCTTCCTTTGTCTTCCTGCAAAGTACCTTATGCAATTTTGCACTACTAACATTCCATTATTAGGCTCACAATGCTGATGACTCCTCGACTTCTAATGATCTGTTTATTTTTAAAGAGATGACAATAACTGTGGAACTGTATTCCTTTAACTGTTCTTCTCCCCCTAAACCTGCTATAATCTCAACACATCTAATTCGAAGCTACTATTTTTCCCATTATACTGTATATCTGTCAACTGTCAAACTGTCAATAGATAGATCTTTCAAGACGTGCGAATACTGCTGCATAGACTTCAAAATTCAAAATTCAGGGAGTCATCAAATTGGATTTTCCAAAATAATGTATCGCCCAACTCTTTTGTTGGATCTTCCTGAACCTTGTCATCGTCTAATGTACTTGTTGATTCATCATGGCTTTTCCCCCTTATGAATCCTAAAAACATGATTGCTGAGACTTTCTTATATGCTTTTTCTTCTTGTACCTGTTTTCTTCTCTAGACCTTCTTGTATCTAATGTTAATTTTATCATTCATGGTTGATTCCATCTTGTACTTGCAATCACAAGCTTTGTGCCCATAATTATGCCATTTGTAGCATTCAATGTTGGGCCTGAGTAATGGAGCAAATGATACATACTTCCCGCTATCAAAATCTTCATGAAACCTGTCTCGTGATTCAACAAACTTGCTTCTAGGGTTTTGATAATACCCTCGATATTTGTACCTGTCAAAAACTTTACAATCCCTAGCCATATGTCCAAATTTAGTACATGAAAAATAATAACCATTAAATGAATTAGCATACCTGGATGAGTTATTTGGTCTAGATGGTCTTCTGTATTCATTCTTCTTTTTGGAGGCCATGCCACATTGCTTTGCTGACCTTTGTCCCTTATTGCTTCATCCTTATTCTTTGGAGCGGCAATCTTCTTTGGTCCTTTACTTTGATAAATCTTCTCCTCAAACTGACTTGTGAAGTCTTGGAGCTTGTGCCTTTGTCACATGGAGCTCTACCTGCTTCTTCTGCCCTCATCTTCAACTAAGCCAATTCTTGATCTTTCCTATCAATAGCCTGCGAGTGTTCCTTTTTCCATTCATTGAACTTGTTGATTTTAGTAAAAGTTGCGTCAAGTTCTTGCTTTTGAGCAAGGTCTTCCTAAAATTTGCCTTTCAACATTTTCCTTCTTTTTTCTGCTTCTTCTACCTGAAGTTTTAGCATAGTGACCTTTTTTGCTTCTTTGTTGAGAACTTGTATCTGTTCCTTCTGCTTCTCATTTTCTCTAATGAGCTTGTCTACTGCAAAAAGCTATATGCAGTTCCTTTTGCTTTTGATCAACTTTAGATACATACCTTTTACCAGATTCCTTTTGTTGGCTTATCAGGTCATTCTCTTTCTTTTCTACTTCCTACACCCGGAGTTTCAATGGAGCAACTTCTTCTTTGATTGTGCGATTTTGCTTCTTTGTGTACTTCCATTCTTTGTTACTTTCTTCAAATTCTCTTCTAAGTGACTCTTCAACTTTTCTGGCTTTTTCCAACTACACTTTAACTGGGACACGAAAAAGTAGTATGAGGTGCTGAAGAAGCCCATGGCTTCGCAATCAAAGCTCTGCTGAGGAGGAGACCCATGGATCTCAACACTCATCCTATAGGTGCCATTATGGACCCTCTGGAGGGCTTAGACCCCGTATAGGGAGACCAAGTCCAAATGGAGACCCACCTGCAATCCTCTATAAGATCCAATGTGTCTCCTCACCTTCTAGTACAACAATCCATCATTGCAATTGAGTAAGTAAGCTTGCTAACCAGGGGAAAAAGTGGACACTTCATAGTGGCATACCCTTCCAAATGGGCTTTAGAGGGTACAGGTGTTTTCTTGATCAACAAGAGAGGTTAATAAAGGACCCTATTAGGTGGTTTCAACCTCTAAGGGAGTAACAGTTCCATGGTTCATTCGTCAAATGGCAGGTGTCATGTGAAATTATGGTGGGATGAAGTGGGGCAACAGGGAAGTCTCCAAGCCACATACTGTAATACTATAATACTGCCACCAATGACTTCTCTAATATATAGGAGATAATTCTTGATCTTGGTAATCCTCATGAAGTAGGATTGAATGGATTCTCCTCTATCCATCTTGATGTCTTTCAACTTGTTCTTGAGAAAGAGAACTTGATTTGCATTATTTACGTTGAACATCCCATTCAGCTTGTCATACATCTCCTTAGATGTTTCCAAATCAGAAATATAGGCAACCAAGGGTATTACAGTATTTGGATCTGCCTTCTTGCAATGTAAATTCGTGATAATATATATGTGTGTCTGTACTCTTTCATGGTTTGATGAAAGTAAAGTTTCGAAGACATTCTCTTTATCATTGCTATGTGCTAGGTCGCAGGCCATAACACCATAGCTAGGACTACCTTGGTGCTGTTGTCTTAGTTTGAAGACAGCATGATGATGAATGTTGCAACATAATAAGGTGCAACATGATGTAAAGAGGTGCAACATGATGTGATGGATGTAACAACATGATATATTGCAGCAGCATGGTGTAGTAAGGTGCATGGAGCAACATGTTTAGATGTAGCAGTTGGATGCAGCATGGTGTTAGAGACAACAGTGAAGTGCAGCATAATGATAAGTGCAGACTGATGGATGCAACATAGTAATGATTGGGTGCAGCTCGGTGATGGGAGGAACACAATGATGAGAGCAACTCAGTGATTGGGTGCAGCATGGTGATGGAGTCACCTTGTAGGATCAGTTGAAGTAGTATGTCTTCACCAGAGTTCAGATCAACTACCTCATGTGTTATCTTCATAAAGAAGATCTCTGCTCTTATTTTGATAAGTCAAAGTGTTGACTTCTGACATATATGTACTATCTCTCTTTGTGCAGAACTATTGAAGAATACATAAGAAGAATTGATCAAGGGCTTCGTCACATTGGGGTTTGTCCCTGGCTAGCGCCACCTCTTGTGTCTTCTTGTCTTGGCTTGTTTTTTCCGATTTATGTCTATGTTCTATCTGCATTTTACTATCATGCTAAATGTGATTGCTAATCTGGAATTGATATTGAGCTAATATGGAAGATTGAAGTAAATTTGCTCTCAGCATAGAACATACCTAAAGTTAACATGGTATCAGAGTTGAGGTGAAGACAAAGCCCAAGCAAGAGTGAAAAAAAGCAATCACCGAAGACAGTTGGAAAAGACAAAAAGGCTCAATGGGTTCCTCATCCCTCTTCAAATTCACTAAGGGTGAAGTCGAAGCAGAGAATATTATCCGACTGGCGCAACGGAAGCATCTGATGGCCTACCTAAAGATCACTTCAATGGGAAGTCCAGATCTAAGGGTGGAAGGAAAGGCAGATGCCTTGCTTGCAATAGGTTCGGCCATTATGCAAAGTAGTGTTTGAATGGTAGGGACACATCACTTGATGATGATAACAATCATTTCGGGGACATCTTCAATGATCGGAGGAATGACGGGTAATGCAGGACATCAAGGAAATTGCCGACTCTTCAACGAAAGCAAGGAACTCCAGGTCTGAAGAATCAAATGTTGTTTCTGATAAGCTAAAGGAGTATTATCTTATATTGGCACTGTCCACTACTTCTCCTCTAGACTCTTTGGGAATCTGGCTTATTGATTGTAGTGCTTCAAGGGACTTCATCGGATAGAAGGAAGCACTCTCTAATTTGGTAGAGATGGAAACAATCGTGGGGATTATACTTGGAGTCAATGCCACCTATCCTGAAAAGGTGTAGGGAATGTTACCCCTCAATTGAATGAGGGTGACGCGATTCATTTACAAGAAGTTCTATATGTGCTTGATCTCAAGAAGAACCTGGTGTCCATTTCGGCAATGGAAGTCCAAGGTTTCAAGGTGGCATTCATTGATGGAAAGATACGTATTTGAAAATGGAATTTTCAAAGATGTTTTTCTCATGGGTTCAGGGTTGGCAATTTGTATCAAGTTGCAGGAAGTCCATTGGGGACCATGTTGTGTGACACATCTCTTTAATGGCACTGGAGGTTTACCCATATTCATTATAAGGCCCCACCCGATGTTAGTCAGATGGTGAAAGGGATGCTTGAATTCAAGAAGAGCATGGAGGTACATGTCCAAGATGTACTGAAGGAAAATCTTACAAGGGGACCATTCCCCTCATGTAGCAAGTCCACAGGTTTGGAACAAACCGAGGGGTTTGAGATTCATGATCAGGAATCTCATGTAAGCAGGTGGAAGAAAGCCCTCTATGGCTTGAAGCAAGCACCCCAGACTTGGTATGAAAGGATAAACAACTATCTGATGAAGCTGAGATTCACTAGGAGTGAAGACGATCCAAATCATTGCTTGAAGGTTGTGAATGTTAGACCTCTCATATTGGTACCTTATGAGGGCGACCTCTTTCTGACAGGTGCAGACCCTCTCATTTGTAAAAGTAAGAGGGAGTTGGATTTCGGATTTGGAATGGTGAATTGCAAGCCTGTGACTACCTCGATGAAGCCTAACTTTAAGAAGTTAGCGGTAGTGATGCCATACCTGATTTGGGAAACGCTGCTGAGTTACATAAACTCGTACTAGCATTGATGTTCTTGGTGAACTTCCGTCCGGATATATGTTTTGTAGTTAGCATGTTGAGCTCATATATGGTTGAGCCTCATTGGATTGGTGCCAAGAATCATTTGCGATATCTTTAGGGAACAATCTCTCATGGATCGAGATACACTGCCGGAAATGTGAAGCTGCATGATTATTCTAATGCTGATTGGGCAGGCAGTGTGGAGGATCATGATTCATAAGAGCACTTCTGGGAGCTGGTTCTCTTTGGGTTCTGATTTGATATCCTGGACGAGTAGGAAGCAGAAGTCGGTTGCTTTGAGCACCGATGAGGCTGGACACATAGTAGTGAGTATGGCCTCCTGTGAAGCTGTCTGGTTGTGGATGCTCTTCAGTGAGCTGTTTGGACACGTGATGGATACCATCGTGATCTTCTGTGACAACTAGAGGGGGATTCGATTGTTGACGAATCTTGTGTTCTATGATCGCTCCAAGCATATAGACATCATGTACCACTTTATCTGGGATATGGTACATCGAGGAGCAAGAAGGCTCCATCGCATTGGGATTGATGTGCAGGTCACTGATATTATATCGAAGCCCCTGGGAAAGGTCAAATTCTTGACTTTCCGAGAACGACTAGAAGTCGTGGAGAGACTCTCTCCTAAGGGTCCTGTATGATATGGATATTGAGCTTTGGGAGTTCCGGGGGCTTGGGGTACTTCTTGGAGTGATGAGCAACCATAGGGTGAGTGGTTCAGCCTTCCCCTAGTGGTCTGCTAGGTAGGCAGGATGAGTGGTTCATCCTTCTCCTACTGACACACAGTCATAGGGTGAGTGGCTCAACCTTCCCCTAGTGATTTGTTGTGTATAGGGTGAGTGGTTCAACCTTCCCCTGGGATACCCCTGGCGACATGTAGGTAGGATGAGTGGTTCATCCTTCTCTTGCTGAGACATCCTACCCATGTAGTCTGGGACTCATTGGAAGTACCTCTCATCTGGCCAATGAGTAGGGAAATGAGGATAGGGATCATAGTAGTACCGATGGACGCATCATGTTACTACCGTACTCCCTATGCTAGGATGATATTGATCTGGGATCAATTGGAACTGACTTCGGGTCAGTAAGAGTGATATAACTCGCTCTCTTTTGGAACTGATTTTGCATAAGTAAGAGTGGTATGATACTCTCTTTATTTGGAATTAATTTGAGATTAGTAAGAGTGGTATGATACACTCTCTTTATTTGGATATGATTTCAGATCAGTAAGAGTGGTTTGATACTCTCTTTATTTGGAACTGATTTCAGATCAGTAAGAGTGGTATGATACACTCTCTTTATTTGGAACTGATTTCAGATTAGTAAGAGTGGTATGATACATTCTTTATTTGTAACTGATTTCGGATCAGTAAGAGTGGTGTGACACACTCTCTTCATTAGGACTGACTTTGGGTCAGTAAGAGTGGTATTAGGCACTCTCTTTTATATGGGACTGACTTCGGGTTAGTAGAGGATGGTATGATACATTCTCGATCACTTCTTCTTCATAGTTTAGTAGAGCAGAGCAGAGCAGTGCAGGGCATTGTTGGCAGAGATAATACAGTTTGGCATATGGATTAGCAGATGGAGTTCTCCCTAGTTGAGAGGGAGTGTTAAAATTGGCAACTAGGGCCAAAACCATGTGGGTCTTCTTATTCATGACAACTGATATTTTTCTTGGATTCTTCTTGTCAAGAGGTGTAGGATTGATCTAAAGATCATCCAATTCCGACATTTATTCATGGAGATATGAATTTATTTGTGTTATGGGACAATTTGTCAAGGTTGGCTAGCAACCAAATTGCCCCCACTTGTGCTCAACGTTTTAGTATAAAAAAGGTGGCTTGATAGTCATTTGAACACACTCTTCTTGTGATCTCTTCCTCTCCACTTGTCTTTGGGTTTTGGTGGGAGGAGAGATCCTAAGAGACAACGCTGCCCTAATGAAGAGATGCCCTAGATCTGAATGTTGCCATGGGAAAGAAGGATCTATGCAACCCTAAAAGAAGGTGACCTAACTTCTAACGCTGCCCAAATAAACACAGTTAATGGAGGAAGTCTCTACGCTGTCATGGAGGACAATCCTTATCTCAGCCACAATAAAGCCCTAACATTGCCCTATATTACAGTCTAAGAAGAAGTCCTAAACATGGCTACAACATGACCTTAACGTAGTCATAAAGGAGGCTTTTCCATGTGCCCTAAATGCAGACCCTCAGACACTGCCATACGTTGTCATGTAAGGATGCCCTAAGACTCTAACACAGTCATGGACCATGGTGAAGAAGGCTTTTACGCAGAAGAGAAGGCACTTATATCGTTGGTCTAGAAGAGACCCTAAGCTGTCCTAAATACAGGTCTAAGAGACCCTATGACGCCGATCCATGAGAACCTAAATATGCTGCCAATGTGCCCTAGTTGTAGGCTTGTGAGAATATTTATTAGCAGAGAAAGGAGACATATATACAACCTATCTAACGCTGTCCATGTGCCCTAAAAGTAGGTCTAATAAGAGACCTTAAGACGTTGTCAAGAGGAAGGCTATAGGCTGTCCTTGTTGACTACTGGAGTAGCACCTGATGATTATGTGAAGATTCCATGCCCAAGGATGATCCAGAGGACACTTGTACCATCAGATGTCATCAATCAACAGAGTTTTTTAACTCTACTTCTATCTTCTCATCACCTTTCTTGTACCCAGATTCCACACCCTGCGGGGAATTGTAATAAGTGATGCTAGTATGATGAGTTTCTTGAATTTGTAACAGGCATAGGATGTGGGACTCGATCAGCAAACAAATACACCTTGGAGTGTTTTTTTTATCCGGTTAATTATCCCTTCTTTTTCAGAGGCGGATAATTCTCTGGATTTTTTCACTCATTTTTTACCCCAAAGCCGAGGTGACGGTTTGAAGATTGAGCCCCTGACACATCTTAGTGTCTAGAGTCGATGTATATTACCATACTAGATCACACAAAAAGTTTCGTGGAATTTGGCTAGGTCTAAGTAGGATTTTTTAATAGTTAAAAATTTCCCGCAAAACGGGATTTTTTAATTATTTTTTATGTAAAGGCATAAATAAGTGGCCTTAGGAAATGTCTGGGGCGTATGACCACTCGAAATTCATCCTCAGAGGCCCAGCATTCTCCTAGAGCCTACTTTGGGGGTCAAAAAATGACTCAGAGTCCCTCAAAAGGCGATTCTTCAAGTGACAGTAGCAAAAATGAAGAAGAAATTCAAAAAAATGAATAATTGGAAAAATTTATAAATTTTTCCAAAGTCAAAATAAGTCAAATTTTGACATGGAAGTCAAGCAGAGGATGAAGGGTGATGTGACAATCAATGTGGGGCCCACCACATAAAGTTTCAACTCAAGTCAAAGAAAGTAAAAAAAAATGTCAAAGTCAACAAAGTTCCACGTTGAAGTGCTGAAGGTCATTTTTGTTTTAAGTTAAATCAAATTTGGGATTAAAGTAAATGAGTGGCATGTGGGACCCACCTCAGCCCACCATGATCTACGCATAACTCAGCAGTCCAATCAGAAAATACGCATACGTATCAGCATATTACTCAAGTTTACGTGGGCAGCACATAGTTACGTGGGCAGCAAAATACGTGGTTTGCAACAGGTATCCACGTAGGCCACAGCAGTCCACAGCCAGTCAACTAAGGTATATACACTGGCCCACAGCTACCTCCACGCTGGACAGAGTAGTCCGTACGCAGAATTAGAGGCAGTCAGCAAAGTATAAGTGGGCAGTCAAAGCAAAGTTACACGCAGGTCAGCAAAGCTACAACATGTTACGTAGGCAAGTCAAACAGTCATACAGCAGTTAACGTGGCAGTTAGCTCTGCATACCATACAACAGTTACGTTGGCATGTAATCAAACAACAGTTTGCAAACACATGTTCAGTCAACAACAGTCTAAAGAGCAGTTATCTCCAACAATGAAGCCAGTAACTCAGCCACTTGGAACTTGACTTGAAGCATTGAGATCTTCACCATTGTGACACTTGTCATTGGAATTTGCTTTGGGATCATCTCCCATTTTCTTATTTATATGAGCCTTGGGCTCTTATTGTAGGATCATAGAATGAGCTGTTGGGCTGGCGGAGACTCTGCCGGATTTTGTACTTACCTTTCACATAAATAAATAAAAGTCTTTGGGGTTACTGGCTTCTTTTGTGGCGCATGCTTTGGTTGATGAGGTATACCTGTGTCGTTTGATATTCATTTGATTTCATATTTGCTATCTAATTGTTTTTCTTTGTGCATTTGCCTGAGGGCATTATTGTCTAGGGAGGAGAGATTTGCAGCTATCTCAAATCTCCTTTGGGCTTGGTATATTTTGTACACTTGTTGTAGCTTGTCATTCTCGGTTGAATGACAAGATCAACTTGATCTCTATATGCCAAGTCTCTTTTGCACTAACAATTGGTTTGCAAGCATTTTTGTGTTTTCAAGGGATAGGTTGCCAGCTCTATTGGAGTGTGAGGACTTCTTCGGTCAGAATAGTCACCTCCAACGATATCAAAGGTCCCACAAGTTTTTCAAGCCAGCAATTTCATAAGACATCAAAAGATTTACTCAAGAGGGGGTTTCCTGAGCCCTTCGCTTATTTTCTATCTTGAAAAATTATCGCATATTTTCTTCTTTCATTTGAAAGCATTTGACTTCGTTTTAAGCAAATAAAAAATAC
>APFE030727206.1:1554-13518 GCA_000404065.3 Pinus taeda | reverse complement strand
TCTCCTGCCGCTGGGTGGAAGGTTTCCATTTGGTGGGTTATAGAAAGTTGCCCCTTACCACCCAACATACATTCTCAGAGTATACCTCGACTCGGCAATGCGTTACTGTGTGCGTTCAGAATCAATGGTCATATACACAAATTCAGCGCCTATGGAAATTTCGATAGGGTGGACGAAAGAGTGAAGCAGACGCTTGCAAGTTCAGCCATTAGACTCCGACACGTTCCGCCTGGTAAGTTCATATTTATATTGTTCATATGCATAAGCTTATGTTTTCAAAATGAAAAGAGAATCTGGTTATATTGGGGTTTTGTGTTTTGAAGGAAGGGAAGAAACCGTGGAGAAAAAAATGCTGGCGGACGTGTTATGCTGGTCGATGGATGAATCCTCACCCGCTATTCTTATTTTCATAGTCGGCGATATTGATTTGTCCAATGCAATACATAGACTCTCTCAAAGGACTTATGGACTGTTTCTGGTCTGTTACTCTGCTCGTCAAATGGCAGAAAGCATGTTTGCCGGGGTAATAGAATGGGTGGAATGGAGGGTCGTCTTACAGTCACTACTTTCAGTAGATTTTAATTCTTCGAAGAACATCCATTTTACCAACTTTGCCTATTTCAACCCTACGGGTGTCATCCTTTATACTGATAATAATTATTCCCCAACTTTTAGAAGCTGGCCTTATGTTCCCACACTGGATGATACTAGGCCCTGTATCACCGCAAATACATTTCTTCATAGATCAAACTGTGAATATGGGGAACCTTACCCTCCTTGCCGAGTGCCACAAGAAATTTATGCGCAGATTGAAAGCGTATACCACTTGAGCAGAATAAACCAATCAAGTGTTAAAGATCTCAACATTCCAGTGCGTTCTAACAGAAACTATCGGGCTTTAGACCTCGAGAAAGCTTCCATGGACAATATGAAGTCTTGGCTTATTCAGTTTCTCAAGAAGCATGGGAGAAAAGGGTAACCCATATCACTTATTCATCAGGAATTTACGAAAGGTACTGGTAAAGTTCTAGACCTCAAACATCTAGGTTTTCCTAAGCTCGTGAAACTTCTCGAAGAATTCAAGGATGTGGCGTTGCTTAAGATCGCATCCCCGAGCGATTTTTTATATTCCCTATACAAACAGGATTTGCCAGAGAGTGGAAGCCTGAGCACGTTGATTCTGATTCTGATGGAAAATCTAAGGTGAAGAGTCATAACGATATCAACACTAGAAAAATTGATATTGCAGCGATTGAATATAAGAAACAATCTGCTGAAACTTCAAGCAGCGAGGTTATTACTCCTGAGGGAAGGGTTTTGATTAAAGCTACCTTACACTCGAGAGTGGCAACCAGAAAAAATGGAGCTATTGAATGTAAGAGGCAATCTGCTGAAACTTCAAGCGGGGAGGTTATTACTCATGAGGGAAGGATTTTGATTAAAGCTACGTTAAAGTCGAGAGTGGTAGCCAGAAAAAATGTAGGTAAGGCCAAAGCGTCCATCCAGGACCTGAAGATGTGGCTTTCAAGCGAGGTTGTGAACGGGTCCTTCAGGGATGGGATTGAGATATCATACATTTATGATAAGTTTAAAGAGGGAACGGGAAAGGTGATTGATCTCAACCATCTTGGTCATAACAAGCTTTCTAAGCTCCTCGAGAATTTTAAGGACATCGTTACGTTGAATAAAAAAGCAAACTCGGTCAAGATCTTTGCTGCGATGAACGATACATACTTGACAGGAAATAAGGGAGAATCGCCAGTAATGCAGGGAGAGAGAACTACGATGAAGGATACATACTTGACAAGCACCAAGAGAGCGTCACCAGTAATGCAGGGAGAGAGAATATTAAGCACACAGAAGGCATGGAGAGTAGTGAAACCGTTCGCTAATGTTACAAAAGGATGCGTGGAAAGTTACAAAGTGTCATGCTATTCTCTGGAGATGGATATCAAACGGTCTTCAGCCTCGGTGTTGACTGCTGAAAATTATAGCGGAGGAAATTATGAAGTAAGTATAACGTATACTGCATAGCTGTTGGCTGTTTAGTGAAAATATATAGCACAGGAAATTCAGTATAATGTATACTTCATAGGTGTATCTTATAATAATATAATTTTATTTTTTATATTTTCGTTTATAGGATTTTTTTTTCCAAGTAAAGAAAAATAATTTGAAAAATAAACATAATTGTATTCATAAACATTTCCTTTCCATAATTATAATGATTTTTACTTAATAAGTATTATAATAATATAATTTTATTTTTTATCCTTTCGTTTATATATTTTTTTCAAGTAATATGTACAAAATAATTTGAAAAATAAACAATAATTGTATTTATAACATTTGTTGTTTGCCCAATTATAAATGATTTTTACTTAAAAGTTATTTGTTATGGGATATTATCCTATTAAACAACAAATTATAAATGATTTTTACTTAAAAGTTATTTGTTATGGGATATTATCATATTTAAATTTTAATAGAATGATATTTTAAATAGAATGATAACGATTACCTTCCCCATGGGATGAGTTCAGAGTTAAGAATTGGATGTCTTTTTCAAAAAGTGTGATAGGCTGGAACTGGGAAACTGTTCTCACGGTTGAGGTATCCAACTCACATCACTCATTAGAAATGCTTGGGGTAGTTGAACTCTGGAGGTATGATAGTATTTCTCACACACCCGCTTATAATTTTTTTGTTCGAATGAATGAAGCTGGTATGTTTGGGTGGATTGACTTTGGGGTTTGGTGAACCTCACAGTCGTTTTTGTGTGATCATTGATGAGTGTATAAGTCAGTAGAGGAATGTTTGTTTTAAAATGTGTGTAACATGTCTTTTTTTTGGTTCCAGGGTGTCTAGGGCAATCATTTTATTGCTTTGGTTCATTAACTTGCGTCTTCTTATTATAAATGCATGGGTTAGTTGAACGTTGGTAAATGTGTGATATTATTTGGGGTGGTGGGGACGAGGTCTCCTCACTTTGTTATTTAGGGTATTTAGTTGTGGTATTTTCTGAATGTTTGGATGTCTGGTTGTATTTTTTGGTTGGGTAAATTTGCCAGTAGTTTTTGTTCTACGCGCAAGACGACATGGTTTCAATCAATTTTTTTTTAGTTTCAGGAGCACCAAATTGGGTAAATATTTTTCATTTTCTTCTTGCGCAATAAAACAACGAGTTCGACCTTCGAATTGGTGGTGTTCTACCCACCTCGATGCGAAGTCATTCCACAAGGGTGTTCTACCCACCTCGACGCGAACTCATTCCACAAGTATGTCATTTAACTATCAGTTTCATTCAGTATTTCGTTTAACTATCAGTCTTTGGTTTGTGGCGATTAGTATCGTGGCAATTTCTCTGGATGGTTTTAGTGGTTGCAGTTTCCCTTTCAGTTTGGTAATGCAATTTGGGTTTTGGGTGACTTATTGTTTTGGGTGACTTATTGTTGAAATAATATTAATTTCAACTGAGTGTATTTAATTCAAGAAAACTACCTGTTTTATATGGCACCACTTCTTAGTGGTATTTTATGGGGAGGCTTCGAACATACCGACTAGTTGACGCGTGTCCATAGTATGGTTTCAAAACAGCTTATTCTCTGGAAGGTAAAGGTCGGTAAGAAGACGCGTGTCCACAATATGGTTTTCAAAACAGTCTATTGTACTGAAGGTAAAGGTCGGTAAGAAGAGGCTTCCTATATCGTCCATTAAATCAACGTACCTGCAGCCAGATTTGTCAGTAAAAGGACTAGAAATTAGTTTTTCACCATGCTGAATTAATAAATGAATTTATTAGGATAGGTAAGTTTTGGTAAAGTCTTCAAGTTTTTATTCACTGGAAGTATGGGCATAGAAAATTGTTTTTAATTTTAATGTTTTTTATTTACGGATCTAATTCTTGTTTTACTGGACAAGAAAAGGTAAAAGTCATATTTTTTGTTTTGTTGTTTTAACATATGCAATGTAATGTTTTTGTTCTGGAGTTTGGAATGCCCAGCAGGGCTATAGAGTGAATGAAATTTTTTTGGTGAATGTAAAGAAATTTTTTACGCAGCAGTGTAAAATTTTTTGGAGAGAGATTATGAAAAATGTTGACAGATTATGAAAAATGTTTTGTTTTGTTCGTGGAGATAACGAATGTAAAAATGCAGCAGCATATGTAAGAGATTTGCTTTTATTCGAGTAGTGAATGTAAGTGATTTTTACAGCAGATTTTTAGAGCAGTAAATATAAGTTTTATTTTTACACACAGTGGTGTAAAATTTTGTAGCTGAGAAAGAGTAACTTTTTTTGTATGGAACTGGAAGTTCTTGGTGAATCTCTCTGAGAGAGAGGAAGAATTTGTAACAGGTTGTTTTATTAATGAATACATAGTGTTTCTAAGTGTGTTGGAAGTTCTTGGTGAATCCCTTATTAATGAATACATAGTGTTTCTAAGTGTGTTGGAAGTTCTTGGTGAATCCCTCAAAGAGAGAGGAAGAATTTAGAACAGATTGTTTTATTAATGAATACATAGTGTTTCCATGTGTCTTGAAAACTCTGTGATTTTTACAGCAGTAAATGTAAGTTTTATTTTACACACAGTGGCGTAAAATTTTGTAGCTGAGACAGTAACTTTTTTTGTATGGAACTGGAAGTTCTTGGTCAATCTCTCTGAGAGAGAGGAAGAATTTGTAACGTGTTTTATTAATGAATACATAGTGTTTCTATGTGTGTTGGAAGTTCTTGGTGAATCCCTCAGAGAGAGAGAGGAAGAATTTATAACAGATTGTTTTATTAATGAATACATAGTGTTTCCATGTGTTTATAACAGATTGTTTTATTAATGAATACATAGTGTTTCCATGTGTCTTGAAAACTCTGTCTGCTCAGAAAATTTAGCTTCCCTGCGTTAAGATCCTGTGGAGAAAATAGAGCATTGTTCTCTGTTCTTTTGTGTTTGAAATTACCAGAAATTTCCAACATGGTATCAGAGCTTGTCGAGGTTCTTTGAAGGTGTCAAAGAAGCTGAAGGAAGGTTTTCTTGCTGCAGCAGCTTCTCCAGCAGAGAGAAGACTCAGTCAAGAAAGAATCCACGTATTTCTCAAGTTTTCTGTGTTATTGTTGAAGAGACAGTCAGTTATTTTTAAATACACAGTCAAGCATTTTGAGGCATAGTTTAGAGAGCAAGAATGGCTAGCACCAGCACTAGCATGGGTATTTGTAATACTCAGCTCCCACAATTTAATGGGAAAAACTATGACTATTGGGAAATAACCATGAGAGCCCTGTTTGCCTCACAAGATTTATGGGAACTTGTTGAATATGGGTTTGAAGAACCAACAGATGAAAACGAGTTTAACAAATTAACTCAGGCAGAGAAAGATCTGTTGAAGAGCAATAGGAAGAAGGATTCAAATGCCCTCGTACTTTTGTATCAATCAGTGCATGAGAGTTTGTTTCCAAGGATAACAGCAGCCAAGACATCCAAAGAACCATGACAAACTCTCAAGACAACTTATCAAGGCATGGAGAAAGTGAAGACAACAAAAATACAGTTGTTGAGGAGAGATTTTGAGAATCTATGCATGAAGGAGTCAGACAATATTGACTCATTCTTCACACATGTAATTGGTTTGGTCACACAGATAAGGACTCATGGAGAAATTCTTGAAGAAAGAAGGATTGTGGAGAAACTATTGAGAGTCCTACCCTCAAAGTTCGATGTGATTGTCACCACCATAGAAGAGATGAAGGATCTCACAAATTTCTCAGTTGATGAACTACATGCATCACTGATAACACATGAGCAGAGATTGAGTAGAAGTGAAAACTCATCTCTAGAACATGCCTTCAAGACCCAGATTTCCTTTGGAAGAGGAAGAGGTCAAGGTAGAGGAAACAAGAGAGGAAGAGGCAAAAGCAAAAATAGAGGTGGAAAAAACAGTCCAGCAAACACTCAAGGAAGAAGCAGCAATCCAAATTAGAACCAAGGCCAAGGAAGCAGCCAACAAAGTGGACAACATCATGCTCAAGGACAAAGGTATGAAAAATCCAATGTCTAATGTTATTATTGTAAAAAATATGGGCATTATGCAAATGAATGTAGGAAGAAGTAGCATGATATGAGTAATAGAACTAGTGCAAATATCACTAGAGAAAATATCAGCCAAGATAATGTCTTGTTAGCTTGTAATATGGCTGAAACAAAGAGTGATGATATTGGTTTCTAGATTCTGGTTGCAATAACCATATGACAGGAAACATAGCGTTGTTTTCTAAGTTAGATCAGAGTGTGAAGTCACAAGTCACACTTGGGATTGATAGTAAAGTTTCTGTTATGGGAAAAGGTGAAGTAAAAATCTTTACAAAGAAAGGTGGAAAGAAAACCATAGCAGATGTCTATTATGTTCCTGGAATGAAATGTAACCTCTTGAGTATTGGACAACTTGTTCAAAATGGGTACAATGTTTTCTTTGTGAATGATGTATGCACCATCATGGATAGAGCACCCAGCAAACGATGTATTGCTGAAGTAAAGATGACAAGGAACATGATGTTCCCTCTCAGGATAAAAGCAGTTTTGAAAGATGGGGTAGAAATTGTAGCAATGACACAAGAAGCTTTCCAAAGCGAACCAAAAGATGAAAATTGGTTGTGGCACTTGAGATTTGGATATCTCAACTTTGGAGGTCTTAACTTGTTGAACAGAAAATGAATGGTAAAAAGATTACCATTGGTAGAGAAATCGAACAGCCTTTGTGAAGGTTGTATCTTGGGAAAACAACATCGAGAGTTTTCCATGAGGGAAAAGCATAAGGGAAAAAGCGCCCTTAGAGATTGTTCACTCATATGTATGTGGACCGATACAAACTCCATGACTAGCATGAAGCCAATATATTTTAACATTGATTGATGATTTTACTAGAAAAACTTGGGTTTATTTCATGAAGAACAAAAGTGAAGTGTTTGAAAAATTTCGAAATTTCAAAGCATTTGTAAAAAACCAAAGTGGGCTGCATATCAAAGTTCTAAGGACTGATAGAGGAGGTGAGTATATCTCCAAAGAATTTCTACGTTTTTGTAGAGAAAATGGAATTCAAAAATAGTTTACCACAAGGTACACTCCGCAGCAAAATGGAGTTGCTAAAAGGAATAATAGAATCATCATGGATATGGCGAGGAGTATGTTGAAGGCAAAGCATTTGCCAAATGATTATTGCGCTGAAGTTGTACATTGTGCGGTGTATATTTTAAATAGATTCTCTACAAAAGTAGTCGTGAATAGAGTGCCGGAAAAAGCATGGAGTGGGAGAAAGCAAGGAGTCACCCACATGAAAGTTTTTGGATGTGTGGCTTATGCACACATTCCAAATCAACTAAGGAAGAGGTTGGACAACAAAGGGAAGAAATGTATTTTCATTGGATACAGTGAGGAATCCAAAGCTTATAGATTGTATAAACCATCCACCAAGAAGTTTTTTGTGAGCAGAGATGTTCAGTTCATTGAGGAGGAAGCTTGGGATGGAAGCATAGAGAAAACAATGAATGTTAAAATCTCTTTGTCACATGATGAAGATGATGAGGAGATAGCTGAAATTCATCCCCAAACAACAGTGCCAACACAAGGGCAGCGAGAGACACCCTTGAGGAGAAATGAACGTGCTTCTCCAAGCACATCACAAGGAGGGAATTCAAGTGCTTCTTCAAACGCTTGTACACCAAATGAAAGAAGTAAGAAGTTCAGAGATTTAAATGACATTTATGATGAAGGTATGAATTCTTTGTTTGCTTTATATTGTCATGTTGATGACCCTATTCATTTCGAAGATGCTATTAAGGATAGAAAATGGATAGAAGCTATGGATGAGGAGATCAATGCCATAGAAAGAAACCAGACATGGGATTTAGTTGAATTACCAAAAGAAAAAGAAGTCATTGGAGTTAAATGGGTTTACAAGACCAAGAGTAATGCTGAAGGAAAAATAGAAAGACACAAGGCAAGGTTGGTTGTCAAAGGATATAAGCACCAATATGGAAGAGATTATGAGGAAACTTTTGCACCGGTTGCAAGAATGGAAATCGTGAGAGCAGTGTTGTCCATAGCAGCACAAAACAAGTGAAAGTTTACCAAATTGACATGAAGTCAGCATTCTTAAATGGAGTGTTAATGGGAGAGGTTTATATTGAACAACCTCTAGGCTATGAAAAGAAAGGCCAAGAGCACAAAATGTGCAGGTTGAAGAAAGCTCTTTATGGGCTGAAGCAAGCACCAAGAGCATGGTACAGTAGGATAGATTCCTATCTACTGGAAAATGGATTTGAAAAATGTGAGGGAGAATCCACCCTCTACATCAAAGAAAAAGATGGTAAAATACTAATTGTTGTGTTATATGTTGATGATGTTATTTTCACAGGTAATGATGATTATCTTATTGCGAATTTCAAAGCAGTTATGAAAGAGGAATTTGAGATGATTGACATGGGTTTGCTGAGATACTTCTTAGGAATAGAAGTAGAACAAAATAGAAATGGGATTTTTGTTTCACAAGAGAAATATGCAAATGAAGTGTTAGAAAGATTCAATATGCAGGAGAGCAAGGCAGCGATCACTCCCACAGTGATGGGATTAAAACTCAGCAAAGAAGACAGTAGCAAGGATTTTAATCCTAGTTTGTGCAAGAGCATAGTTGGTAGCCTTATGTATTTGACTGCAACTAGACCGGATATAATGCATGCTGTTAGTTTAATTTCCAGATTCATGGAGAGGCCAAAAGAAGCACATTGACAGGTAGCAAAAAGAATTCTGAGGTATGTTAAAGGTACTAAATGATTTGGTATTTTATACACTACTTCAGAATGTTTAGATTTAATTGGATACAGTGATAATGATTGGGCTGGAAGTGTAGATGATTGGAAAAGCACATACGGTTATGTTTTTCACATGTGTTCAGGAGTTATTTCATGGGCTTCTAAGAAACAACTTATTGTAGCATTGTCTACAGCAGAGGCTGAATATGTGGCAGCTACAACAACAGCATGTCAAGCAGTTTGGATGAGAAGGATGATAAGGAGTTTAGGCCAAGAGTAGGCAAAAGGAACTGTGATTTTTTGTGACAATAGCTCAGTTATTGCATTATCTAAGAATTCAGTGATTCATAAGAGAATGAAACACATAGACACAAAGTTTCATTACATCAGAGAATTGGTAAACAATGGAGAAATTGTCTTAAAACATTGCAGGATTCAAGAGCAGGTTGCAGACATTCCGACCAAACCATTGGGACATAGAAGTTTTGAATTTTTGAGGAAATGTTTGGGTATGATTGATAACCCAGCAGTTGAAATTAAAGGGGAGTGTTGAAATATTAATAATTTCAAGTGAGTGTATTTAATTCCAGAAAACCACCTGTTTTATATCACATCACCTTTCACGCTGAGTGGTATTTTGTGGGGAGGCTCCGAACACACACTAGTTGACGCGTGTCCACAGTATGGTTTCAAAACAGCCTATTCCCCGGAAGGTAAAGGTCGGTAAGAAGAGGCTTCCCGATATCGCCGTCAACCGTCCGACTAAATCAACGGACCTGCATCATTTGAACTTGCGTGGAGTAAATTTTTGGTTCTTGCGTGGAGTAAATTTTTGGTGATTTGTAGTAAAAACATGAGAAATTAATTTTTCACCATGCTGAAGTAATAAATGAATTTATTACGATAGGTAAGTTTTGGTAAAGTCTTTAAGTTTTTATTCACTGAAAGTATGGAAACAGAAAAATGTTTTTAATTTTAATGTTTTTTATTTACGGATATAATTTTTGTTTTACGGGACAAGAAAAAGTAAAATTCATATATTAGTATGGAAACAGAATTTTTTTTTAATCTAATGTTTTTTATTTACGTATGTAATTCTTGTTTTACGGGACAAGAAAAGGTAAAAGTCATATGTTTTGTTTTGTTGTTTTAACATATGCAATGTAATGTTTTTGTTTTGGAGTTTGGAATGCAGCAGCCCTGGAGAGACAAATTATGAAAAATGTTTTGTTTTGTTCGTTGAGATAACGAATGTAAAAATGCAACAGCATATGTAAGATATTTGCTTTTATTCCAGCAGTGAATGTAAGTGATTTTTAAAGCAGTAAATGTAAGTTTTATTTTTACACACAGTGGTGTAAAAGTTTGTAAATGAGACAGAGTAATTTTTTTTGTATGGAACTGAAAGTTCTTGGTGAATCCCTCTAAAAGAGAGAGGAAGAATTTGTAACATGTTGTTTTATTAATGAATACATAGTGTTTCCATGTGTGTTGAAAACTCTGTCTCCTCAGAAAATTTAGCTTCCCCGTAATCCTGTAGAAAAAACAAAACATTGTTTTCTGTTTTTTTGTGTTTAAAATTAACAGAACACTTATGTCTCTTGTATTTGTCAATTCAAGATTCACTATGTGTTGCGAAATCTGCGCGTCTTAAGCTTTCAGGGTAACTCCTTTTCTTATATCCCTGTACATATTTTAGGTGTAGAGTATCTGATCTCTGGTGCGTCTTAAGCTTTCAGGGTAACTCCTTTTCTCATATCCCTCTACATACTTTTATTTTACTCTGAAGTGGGCTTTCTACCTTATAGTGAACTGACCTTAGTCTATGTTGAGGGGTACCTTATAGTGAACTGACCTTAGTCTATGTTGAGGGGTGTCTAATTGCAGTATGTAGGTTTTTCCACCTCGTATTGTTTTGGAGTTCCAATTGTGGAGTTTAAGAGACGAACTAGTTGTGCTCGATTCGAAGAGCCTTGGGTTTGTTCCTTTATTTGTGTCATTGGTAATTGTTTTCTTATCTTTTAAGGGAAGTACTTATTTCTCTCTAATGCCAACTCAATAGAGAATGGAAAGTAGTAAACGAGGTGAAAGTTGTTCTGCCCCTCATTCTCGGAGATTGTTTGGTTGGGACTATGTTGTAAATTATTTTGATTCAGTCCTTATGGAAGCCAGAGGGAAATTCTCCCACTTGAATCACAGGATTTTGGCGGCCGTTGTACATGTTTGATTCGAAGGTGGCAGGAGATGGCCTCAAATGGATTCCTAATCGAGAGAAATTCAAAAAACTAAGACTTCATCTTCTACATTCTCCTGCAGTGCACAAATAGATGGATACCCTCTTCTGCATGGCCCTCAGAGACAAACAAGTGAATAACTATAAACTTTTTGCAGAATAAGAAAATATTAAATGACTTCTCTGGAATGTATGTTTTTGCTTGAATGATGCTATGTCACATTTGAGAGGGGTTTAAAAATATATGGTCTTTAAGTCTAATTCTGAGACTGAAGAGTTCATTGATCCCCTGCAGTAAAAAATACTCCATCTGCTGTTACCTCTCCACCTGCTAATTTCTCTCCTCTTTCTCCAGTTATTATATCAAACTGATGAGGGACTAGATGGTTCAACTTTTTGACTAGCTCCGGCGGCATTATCACTTTGCTTCCTGGAACTCTTGGAGGTTCCCCTGGTTCCTTCTCTAGCGATACAGCGGTCAACACCACTGTTTTTCTCACTTAGCATAAACTTTGGTCTTGCCTTTTACAAAGGGGCAGCAAAAATGTTGATTTCTTACCTTCTAGGCATGTTTTTAAATGGTTTTTTTTAAAAGTTACCTTCTACGAATGTTTTTAAATAGTGTTTACTTAAAGTGCATGTTTTTAGTACCGGTTTGCTTATAAGGCACATCTGGTTACATTGGTACAATCTTTGTCAGAAAATACTGGCATTGGCCTATGGATATATTATGTTTTAATCTTTTTATATTATGTTTTTTCACTCGGTTTTGTAGCACCCAAGTTTCCACTATGTTGGAGGCTTGCACTCTTAGGTTAGCGTTTTTTGAATGCCAGTGGCTATATGCACTTAATGTAAAACTAGTCTTTATTAATAGAAAACATTAGCATCTCTTAAAAAAGGCAATTACCTTATATAATTTTAAATAAAATATA
>APFE030727202.1:4253-16051 GCA_000404065.3 Pinus taeda | reverse complement strand
ATAAGACTATTAATTAATCAATTTCCAAGGGATCTGAGAGATAAATGATGAAAAGAGGTAGGCAATTGTCATGTTTTGGGAGGGAAAAAGGGGTCATGGAATGGTACCAACAAACCCATCAAATAAAAAAAATATCTTATGATATGGACAAACTTTTTTGTAAAATACTTCTATGACAACTACACACATAACTGACAACTTAACATGCGTGCATAATAATTTTTTTTTAATTTGTATACTTACTATAGAGCGCAGAATGTTAGGCGAAAGATGTTAGCTTTCCAGTGCTTCTTTATTATACCTGTCGTTGGCCGGATATAACGTATTCAGTGTTTCATATACTTGCTATTAGTTTTTGTTTGACTAAAAAAAATTAAAATCTATCCAAAGTTTAACATTATGAATTAAATTTATTATTTTTAAATAAAATTTATTTGTATTTATCTCACATATGATTGGTTGACATGTCTCCCCTCTTATTATGTAATGATGGCAAGAATTGATTTTTGTGTACTCTATTATTAATTACTATGTACAATAAATATAAATAATTTGAAAAATCACATTATATACTAATTACTAAGTACCATAAACACAAATGGTTTGCAATTAAATTCAAAAATTCCATTTTTTTCATTGGTGTAAAGTAGTGAATAGACAATTTTCATGGATTTTATTTTTTAATTTAAAAAATATGTAAAAATAACATGTATCCAATTTGTACAACTCTCTTTATATCAATCTATACTCTAATGACATGACATTTTTACTATAGTATGAGCATTATATAAAAAAATTGCCATCATTCAATATTAAATAAATAATTATTAATTTGTTACCATTATCTTCAATGTCATTATATATATATATTTATATATATTATATATATATATATTTATATATATATATATATATATTAACCTTTATCTACCAAAAAATGTTTAAAATATATTGAAAAAATTATTAAAAAAAAGGTTAAACAAATATTCATAAAACTCATTTTACAATTTTATTATTGTTTGAAGTACATACAACACATCATGACATTAAAATATTTCATTAAACTAAGCGGTAGGGAACGCTAGCTATACAGCCTTGTTAAAATGACTTTTATGTCTGAAAAATGAACAGATTACAAGAGGATAGTGATTTAACAAACCTTTGTCGCCCTCAATCTTGCACATGACCAACAAGAAATAGCAATTTCTAATTCACTTTGATCATAAAACAAGTTTTTCTCGAGTATTATGGAGTTAATGGCATGCCACTGTGTGCTCAATAAAAAAGTTCCCTTATTAGCTTAAAAATTTTTGAATCTAAACATTTACAATGTGCCCAAAAATATATAGAGCAAATTGCTACACATTTAAGTTAAGCAACACTATAGAATAGCGATCTGCACACCAATAGGATGTTATAACCAGCCACGATTATGTTATAATTAAACGCTTAAAATACATTTGCAACAGTGCACCAGAGCATTGTTTTTAGATCGAGAAAATTAAGATAATCACATTCTAGTTGTTGGTGTTGTTGCTCTTTTCATGATTTGGAAAGAGTAGTTCTCCCCGCTTATATTGCCCTAGCCTCAACCACCCGCTCCATGCCTGGGTTTCCACTTAAAGTAAGGACTAGCTGCCATGCCGCTCACCTTGTTTAACAAATACTTTCTAATTGTATTTCTACCTTTATTTCATCTATATTAAAGAGATACATATTTGTTTGTATAATTTATTTAATATTTTTGCGCTAAAGTTTAATATATACATAAAAATAAGACCGGCTGCGTAGCAGCGAGTCCCTGCAAAGTGGATCGGTTCCTGATGGGGCAACTTCTCTATTGCAGCCTGCTTGAGCCTAGAGCTGCCCTGTACCAGTCCGCCCCCTAGTCTGACCTAACAGTCCATAGGATTGTTCCGCATGGCCATCAGATCGCTCAGCTCAGCTCAGCGTAAAACGAATGTTACATCGTGGAGGGAGGTACTGCGACTGAGAGTTGTCGGTGGGTTTTCCAGGGTCTGCTTCCGGACTGGACTGTTTCGATTGTTTTTTTAATGATTTTTCTTGGATGGGTTGTGGCGCTTAGGATTCCACTTAGTATGTCGAACAGAATATAAAACGTCTATTCATCCTCATTTCCGCATTTTCCCTCTTCTCTGCGCTCGTCTACTTGTTTTGATTTTGATATTGTGGAAATCGATTGCTTATTCTACGGCTGCGAAGAGAAGAATTGTATAAGTTGGGGATTGTCAAAATTATAGGTCTCCCAGCAGGGGAGGTTCGTGTCCAGTTACTGAGGTTAATTCAGTGGGTATTGATGCGTTAACAGGCAGATAGTTCATATCCATCTCTTAAAAGTAGTAACACCAAGACCCAAATCATGAAAAATAAAAGGTTTGATAGATGCAACAGATCATCTAATTTGGTCCAGCTGCATGTTCAGAAAGCACTTAGAAGCACCCGAAATCATGAGTTGCAAATTGTACCTCTTTTAGATTTATGTTGTTACTGAACCAACATTCATGTATTCAGTTTTATATTTGACGTTTACTAATACAATTGTATGGTTGTTGACTAGACACAAAATAAAATAAAATAAACATACGCAATGAAGATTTATGTTTTGCCACACATTTATTTGAGAAATAACGGATTTATGGTTTAGCTATCCATATGTGGTATGCTGCAGATAAGAGATGCTTTTGCCGTTTATATGTATCACTCGTGTGTCTGCGTATTCTTTATTCGTTATAATGTTTTCAAGTGTACTAAGATAATAGCCAATAGAGATAGTTCTGAGCAATACCCAGGAAAGATATCCTAAATTATCTGCTGTAGTATAGATAGTTTAGAGCAATATTCCAGAAAAGCTTGATAAACTATGTATACCAAGAAAAGCTAGATAAACTGTTATAATAATATGGATTTAGTATAAAAAATTTATTATATAGTCGAAAAGAAAATCTATAGAAAAATCAAGAATCGCATGCCACTCGAAGCTATATATATAATTTTAATACATAATTTGGCTTAATAATACTTATATGATAATTTGAAACGGAAAATCATCAATACGCACGAAAAAAATCAATTATGACCCTCCAGATAAATGGAGAAGTCCATTTAAACCAACCCGGAATACAATTTCATACTCAGGTAAGAGAGAAAAATTACATTAGGTTCTATAAGGAAATAAATGAATTACTTTATACAACCTACAAACCTAAGGCCAAGCCTCCATTATCCATGTCAGACCATAACCGGCTTATACAATCATAACCCTTGGAAGGTTATAAAAATAGTAAAGAACCCTAACGTGGGTTCAATTAGTAAAAGAAAACATTTAGAACAGGCCGTCCATAGAGCATCATGCAAATTATGAGTGAACCAAGGAATTCCGTTGGGTATAACAAGAAGAGATATATTTTAGTGCTGGTAATTGTTAGTGAAGCTTAAAGTGGTACATATCGCTTAACGTATTAGCATTAACCATACCTATCATTAAAATGTAAAACAAAGTTATGAACAATAAAAGAAGTATCAATTTGAAACGCTAAAAATGAAAAATCTCAGGAAAGAAAGATGGGGTATACATGTGGAAGTTTGACTGTATCTCCAGTGACTTTAGCCTCCACACATACACCAAAATGAAACCGTTTTAATATAGATTTATAATTGTAAACCATTAGGTTATATAAGAAAACGTTCCAGAAACTAAAAGGTCTTCCCACACTCCGTGGCGGTCATTCAAACAAACCACCTGCATGCATTACACGTGCCTGTCCAGAGTACTGGTGTACGTATCCACCCCGAAGAGCACTATAGCCCGCGGAAGGTAGACTTGCTGCTAGTTAATCGAGCCTTTGCCTCACGATTCAGAGAATACTTACGATTTGTCAGCCTTTCAGTAATAGCCCGTTGTTGTTATCGAACTCCTCCATTTCGTAACCTGGACTGAAGTTCCTTCAGGTAACTCGTTACCCATCTACAACTCGAGTATTTCAACTCTGTCGCGCCCAGGTCTTCCCACCGGACCCTTTTACAGCGGGCCTGTTTGGCGGTCAGATCGATCTCCAGTTTGAGGTCGGAGGAGAAGATTCCGGTTGCAGAATCCACTGCTAGGTTCATTTCGTGCTTTCTTTCGACCAGGTCGCTCCATAAATCAATTTTGCGGGCGGTTTTAGCTGCCCAGGAAGGGGTCTGAATTGTGAACCAGGTCAGAACCTTGGTGGCCGCGGGAAGGGGTTTCTAGTGAAATTGGGTACAAGTCGACTTCAGCGGGGATGAGTCTCTTCACTGAGCATTGCCCTCAAAGAGATCTGACATGGACAAAAACAGGCCGAGTTTCCCTGAAGCAACCACTGCATGTCTTGGACTGTTTTTGGGAGAAATACTCAGGCAGATTAATGAGGATTCCTGTAGCCGCAAATCACAGCCTGAGGAAGGTCTCTGAAGTTCGTTGATTAGTCTGAGTTTGGGCGGAATTAGCAGCCTAAAGTATTCCAAGGAATCCCGGAAAAGTCGACATTCCTGAAGCAAGTTTAGTGCAGACCTGGAGGCAGGATTACGAAGTAAATGGAAGGTGTCCATAGGTCTTTGGAACTAGGCGTAGCATCCTGTAGCAGATATAGTTTTGAGGATATTCATAATTAGTTTTCTGATCAGAATCTACAAGAATACTTGCTGTGCTCAGGTGGAATCAGAGCCTTCGGAGACATTGCCAATCTCGTGGAAGATTTGGACGCTAAATGCATTATCAGCAAAGTTTGGGTTAGAAAGTATGTTGTTTGATGTTATTAACTTATTTCTTCTGTTGGGTTCTTGTTTTGGGGATTTTGCTCTGTTTGGTGCTCTCTGCCATAAACATCCTATCCTAAACTTGTGGACTGCCGACTGTTTCAGGAGGCCTAGAACAAACTTTGGGGTCAATGCTAACAAAGGAGCCAGTTCTAGCACTCAAGTAAGTTTAATAAGAGACAATTAAGCAACCTGAAAGATTGTTTTCTAGTAGTAATGTCAAACAGAGCCCAGGGTTTTCTAAATGACAACCTTCAGGGGAATTGAAATAGCAACCTCTGTGGTGATCGACTTTTTTTTTCTTGCTCTTCGTGCCTAGTATTCTATTTTTGAGAACGTCTAGTTTGCGGCATATGTATTCTCATCAGTTTACTCATCTCTCCATTTTGGGGCGGAGAAGATCTTCACAAATTGATTATACGCAACCTTGAAGGGCTTGCGCGATCGCTGGAAGGTAAGTTTCAAATGTTTTTGAATTTGCATGACAATTTTCTTTTCCGGATTCGAAGTCTTTTATTCTTACAACCATCTTTATTGTGTTGGTTAATTTATCTTTATTGTGTTGGTTAATTTTTGGAATATTTTGATTCAAGCAGGGGATCTCACTCTTTTAATCTTTTCGTTTTGATTCCAAGAATTCCAGGAACAGGGTATTGTTGTCAGGGGAGAACAAAAAGCATGGGGCGGGATAGTCTGGGGAAACAAACAGAGCTGTGCTATTAAAATTAATGCTCAACACGCCACTGCTACTCAGAGGGGCACTGTCATTTCAAGCTAGCTGAAAGCAAGGAAACAAACAGTACGAAATCAAAATCATTGTAAATGTACAATAGCATTTCATACATAGATATTTTCTAAATTGTTTAGATATTCACAAACTAGATTAGGCCAAAGAGCTTTCAATACTTCTAATAATTAGCAGGCCATATGCGTTTTTATTTCCTGGAAACATAGCGGACAATGGTCTAACTCATCGTGACCATTTATCTGTCATATAAGTCTTTGAAAATGTTTATTGCAGATGGTGTTTTCTCTGAGTACCTTGCATATCGGTTGATTGCATATCGGCTGAAGGCATAGCTACGCCTGCAGCAAGAACCTGAATTGCTGCTTCCACTGCTGTTGCTAGGAAAGAACCTGAATTGCTGCTGCCGCTGCTATTGCTGGGCTAACTGGAAGGGAATCCGCCTATTGCTTGGACCTGCTGTGTTGGTCCTGTGTTGGAGCTGGCAGGATCAGGTGCACTTCGCCTTCACTCTTCAGAAGCCAGAGAAGCCAGCTCTTAAATACTAAGTTCAACTGAACATGAACATGCAGACACCGAATCAGAACATGAAGACATTGAATCAACATGCAGACACCGAAGCATGCAACATGCAGTAACCGATGGCAACAAGTGGCAACTTCAGCTACTTATAAACTAGTTCTAGTTCAGTGATATACTTTAACATTAAATGTTAGCACATTAATGCTAAGGCAAAGATAGCATTACTTCGTGAAGGTGTCAAGTTGGGCTAACTAGTTGTACTTCTCCCAACTTTGTCCTAACTTTTGAGCCTGTATACCTCGGTTTGAGGCCAAATAAGAAGGAGATTGCGTTGATTGGTTAAAAACATAAAATATTGTATTGGTTGATATGTGCTTTGCAGAAACTTTTCTTTAAGCTCCAATTCGTATATCGATTATCGTGTCAAACTAATGCGACCGACCAAAATCGATTACTATAGTCCCTGCCAGCCCGAAGGGGCAGGAACTAATAAGAAGATATGCAATTTTCCTTTGTGTTTTGGGAAGGTCTCATAGAGGTAGTGTGGCTAAGCGTAAAGTTAGAAAGGGACAAGGTTTATTGGATTTGGTTTTAAAAGCTTTTGGACTCAAACTTATATATATCTGTGGTGGTAAAAGTTTTCTTTTTGTGATAAGTTTTTTCAACAAAGATGGTTAATGAGAAGACTTTAGATTTATTAAAAACTATAATCTTTAAGTCAAGGTACATGTTTTTCTTTTGGTTAGTGAGAACGTTTTTAATAAAGTGATTCCCAATGTAATAGGAAGATTATAGATTCACTAAAAGGTAAATTTGAGTGGTAGTAAATGTGTTTCTTTATTTTAATTGTCATTTTCTCAACAAAGTTGCTACAACTCTTAAGTGGTAATGGATACTCATTCATGAATTCTTGACTACTATCAAGTCATTTATAATTTCTTTATGCTAGTAACTTTAGGTTGGGGTTTATAGGTTGGATAAAGATTTGGTCCAAAAAAAAGTTGGTTTTGGTGTTAAGGACTTTTTTATTTTTATATTATTAAAAAATAAAGAATAAAGGAAAATATTTTGTTTGTTTTGAATCTTTATGGGAAAGATTTAGTTTACTTATGAACCATTATATCATATAATTATATATTTGTCCTCAAAAAGGTTATACTTAAGGAGAAATCAAATATATATATGGATATGTTATTTTACATTCTCAAACAAGGTTATACTTAAAGAGAAATCAAATATACATATAAATGTGTTATCTTAACATTCTCAAACAAATATAGTGAGAATGGTTTTTCTTAAACTTATGGATGTGTTATCTTAGCATTCTCAAACAAATATAGTGAGAATGGTTTATCTTAAACTTAAGTGTGTATTGTGGTGTTTTTCTTATTTACTAAGTGCCTTTATTATAAATTCACGTTTAAATTTTATATTCATATTTTTGGTTATATAAGAACATTGAAAAGAATATTAGTATTATTATTATTATTGTTTCCTTTCTCTGAATTGTAGTAGCGAGAGAATAAACATGGATAAAATGTGATGTGTTTCGAAAGTTCTATCCATCTATTTCTTCAATGATTTTTATCTCCTCCTGTTATGACTTAAGAGCCTCTTTGAACAAGAAGTCAACATTTTCATTGTCTCTTTGTAAACATGTGGGAAGGTGGGAACTATAAAACGAGCTCTACCCTTTTTAATTCTATCCATTACAAAGATAAGTGTGAGAGTATTCAGTTTGAAGGTGAGCCTCCTATTCCACGTGGTTTGTTTAGTGCATTTAATTTAACATTATTGTTAGATCCCATTACTATGATTTCTTTGAAAATAAACACAATAACTACCCCTTGTAAATATTAGCCTCGTGTTGCACATTTTCTTGGATTACCTTGATATGTCTTATCAAGATAGTTAACTTTAAAATATCATCTAATTGGCTTGTATTGGAATAATTTGTTTTTTTTTTTTAAATACTTTTCATCTCTAGCCAACTAGGTTTCTCGTATCACAATGCAAGGCTAAATTTTATGACACCTCATTGAAGCATTCTTGTGCCACTTGTTCTATCATTAAAATAACGAACTTCCTTCCCATTTGCATTAACCATAGATCATTTCAATTCCTCTTTCCATCTCACTTGAAAATGGATAATGCACAAATAAGTGGTCTATTGATTCATCTTACCTCGTATATAGAATAGACCATCCAATCCTTTATTCCTTCTTCTTACAATTTTCTTAGGTTAGAACCTTACTAGACAAAGCCAACAACAAGAAAATCTTTGTTTGAAGTGGATATTTAAGCTACCATACAAGTTTCTACCATCTTAATGTCTTAATTACTTCTCTCTTTTATGATTGCTTCATAACCTAGTTCATTGTATACCTCCCTAATGATTTGTTTCTAGACCACTTAGTTTCATGTTTGTTTGTGTTTAATCTAACAACAGAGTGAGTTTCCTTATACATGCTTTAATTATTTTGTTATCTCTCCTTGGATAGCAAGTGCTAAGTTAAATTTTTACCCTTGATTCCCTATTGTAGTTATTTTTGGATCAATAATATTTACTAGATAGTATATCTCCTTCTTGGTTGATTTCATTGCATCATATAATGTGTGATCCAAGATTGTCTCTTATTCTCATCTTGTGCTCCTTGCCTACTTTCCAAGCCACCCCTCCTCCCAACAAAGGAAAAGTATTAAATAATGTCTTCTAAATCATTGAACCTCCTTTTCAATCATCAATTTTCCTCACAACCCCTCGACCTTAAATATTCTCCATAAGCTCTTCAATGTTAGAGTTTGATTTTATATAGATATAGATATATGTATGTATGTATCTTTTGCCAATGTATTCTATTTCATGTAAGGAACATTTTCCTTTTTCATTTTTGTTGTTCATTAAAAATTGAAACATTCCCTCATTCTTTTAAAATCAATCTATATCATGTAGATAACTACCCATAACACTTGTGACACTAATTAATCACCCTACCTTCCATTTTTACATAAACCCATACTAAATTTAGTCCACCTTTAAAGTGTTGCATTGAATATCACAAACTTTGAGAACATTGTGTTACATACCTACTATAAACAATGTTTTATTATAACCGTATCATGTGGATAACCATTCATGACACTTGTGACACTAATTAATCACCCTACTTTCCATTTTTTCATAAACCCATACTTTACTAATAACCTTTAAGTTTAAGGAAAACCTAAAAAAGTTAGCCTACCTTTAGAGAGCTGCATTGCATATAGCAAACTTTGAGAACATTGTGTTACATATTTGCTATAAACAACGTTTTATTATAACCACGTAGAGTTGAAATGAAGGTTCATTTGAAAACTCAAATGAAAAATGTGAAGCTAATGTGGTAAAATCAATATGAGTTTAGCCACGTGATTGAGATAAGTGCTTTACATTTTATAACATTTTGCGTGCTTTTTAATAGTTAAAATTAAAAATCATATTTTTATTTAGTAAAAAGAAAATAATTAAAACTTTTAGCAAGTATTCACAATCTTATATTATGAAGATGAAACAATGGAAATCATCAAATAAAGGTGTATGGCAAATTTGGAAGGTGAAAAGGGTTTAGAATTTAGTAGTTCAATGCCAACACATTTTCTTATGAATAGAAAATGGTATATTCAAGTAAAAAGGATCTAAAGCGCTGCAGAATACAAGCGTGGTACTAAATGATGATTAAAAAAGGCCTTAGAGTGAGAGATTCTCCAAAGAGTTAAGAAATGAAGATGATTTATTTGAGTAAAAGGGAAATAGGATAGAGTTGTAAGAAGAGGCTCATTTTTAGAGGTAATTTGGTCAAGTTGATATTTATGGTCTTAAACTTCTTAAACCCCTAATTAGCAGCCATTTTGCAACACTTCCTTCGTCTCTAACATTGAGGTCAACGTTATTTTGAATAGGGGAAGGTATGTTAAGGTCTTAACCTCTCTAACTCCCTAAGTAGATAAATGGATTACTATGTTTTGAAATGTATGGAGGACATCATTAGAAAATAAGGCCCATACAGTAGGATGAAAAAAGTATTGCATGATTGTTTATTAGAACGTTCCACCTCCTAGAATGTTCCTTCTCTAGAGTGTTCATAGGAAGTGGAAATAACTATATAAGGATGTAGAAACATTGTAAAAGATGACATGGAAATCATTTGTAATCTGAGTTCTACACTATTGGAGGTTTCCTGATGAAAAAGGTAAGTGAACATTGCTTCCATATCAATAAAGATACAATATATTGGTCCATATGGTCTATTGCATTCACAAATATATTTCTTTCAATAATAGATTTGAGTAATATTTGTAGTTCTTTTCTCTAAATATTCATAATTCACACATCAAAAGTGGTACTATAACTGTCAGGCCAGGCAGTAACTCCATAGGGCAGAAATTAATTGACTGAATTATTCCATCAGGTAGGTCCTCATTATATACATGAGGGAGAGACTGTTTAGTTCGTCTCCCGATGACTGTTCATATTCCTATCTATCTATTCACAATAATTCACCCAATCACAAGGATTAGGTGTCAACATTCCCCCCCTTAATCTGAAGGGATGTTGGTGAGTCTAAGCATCATTCTGAATCGTTCAAGTTTTTCCCTTCCAAGCGCTTTGGTGAAGTTGTCTGCGATTTGCTCATTTGTGGAACAATGACGAAGATGGATTGTTTTGGCCTCAACATGATGTCGAATCAGATGATATTTAGTATTGATGTGCTTCGTTCAATCATGGAACTTTGGGTTCTTGGCCAACTTTATTGCAGAGGTATTGTCAATCATGAGTGGAGTTGATTGTACTTATTTTACCTGCAAATCTTTAAGAATTTTCCCGAGCCACACAATTTCCTTTGTTGCTTCAGCTACTGCCATGTATTCTGCTTCTGTTGTGGAATCTACTGGAACTGATTGTTTGCGTGATCTCCAGGAGACAGCTCCTGATCCAAGACTCATAGCATATCCTGAAGTAGATACTCTGGTTTCTTTGTCTCCATCGAAGTCTGAATCAGAGTATCCAATCAAGCCGAAGTCGTCCACCTGTGTATACTTGATTCCAAAGTCTTGAGTTCCCTTCAAGTACCTTAGAACTTTTTTTGCAGCAGACCAATGTCCCTCACAAGGCTTTTGCATAAACCTGGAGAGGATTCCAATAACAAATGAAATGTCTGGTCTGGTAGTAGTTAGGTAGTTGAGACTTCCTACAAGCTGTCTATAATTTGTTGCATCTTCAAATTCCTTTCCTTCAATAGATGTGAGCTTTAAGTTTTGTTCCATTGGAGTAGTAAGAGGATTGCACTCTGTCATGCCAAACCTGTTCAACAAATCTCCAATGTATTTCTTTTGAGAAAGAAATATGGATTTTGGATGTTGGGGTACTTCAATGCCAAGATAGTAATGAACATAGCCCAAATCAACCATTTCAAAACTTTTCCCCAATTCCTTCTTTATGGATGCAATGTAGCTTTCATTGTTCCCTATCATTAAAAGATCGTCTACATATACCACAAGATATACAACTGCTTTGCCAACTTTCTTGACAAATAAAGTTGCATCATCAAGATCAAAATGATTGAAATTGAGTTTCGGAAGATGCTTAGTTAGTTTTTCATACCAGGCTTGCGGTGCTTGTTTGAGGCCATACAAGGATTTCACAAGTTTGCATACTTTATGTTCATGTCCTTTCACAGCAAATCCTTCAGGCTGG
>APFE030727187.1:56743-89581 GCA_000404065.3 Pinus taeda | reverse complement strand
CTTTGGCACGATCGGGCGATTTTCGGGCTCTTTCGGTGCGCAATGGGCTCAGCAATCAGAAAATTCCCTGAAGATTCCTCGAAATGGCCTATTTCCCGTAGCGAAGCGCGTAATCGCGCATCGGAAACTGCCTCTGTTTCTTGATCTGGAGCTTCAAAGTGCGATTTTTCTTTCTGCGCGAAGCTTTTTCGGCTTTCTGGCTGCTGACGTAAGCATGGCGTCGGCTGTATGGCAGATGATGTCAGCTGTGGGTCTTTGGTACAGAGCGACGTGGTGAGATACTGGATGTACTGTGGTGAAGAGACTCTGATGCAATATCGCAATATCGCGTCGGCGGGGAACGGGGGGAATTGGTTTGGAGACTTGACGCTTGCGACTGCCGATCGGCGATATCGCAATATCGCATCGGCGGAGACGGAGAGGTGAATGGATTGGAAACTTGGCGTTTGTGATTGCCGATCGCCGATATCGCAATATCGTGTCGGCGGGGAATGGATGGGTGATGCTTTGCATGAAGATGAGAGTGCGAGGGTGCGATGCGAAATGGCTTTAAGGAGAAAAGAGCAAGTAAGTGGGTGTGAAGGGCATTTGAGGTTTTGGAAGGGGTCTGATTACCTCGGAGGGATTTTATACTTTGGAAGGAGTCCATCGTATCTGGGAGGTGGTTTGGTCAGGGGTTCTTGCTGAGTTTTAGATAAACTGAGCAATTCCCGGGAGTTCTTATGGTTATTTTTCAACCAAGGGGAAGGATATTACGTAGGGGGATTTTACTTAATATTAATAAGGGGATGGGAAGAATAGGGAGCTAAATAATAATGTTAGTGGTTAATATGGAGATGGTAAGAAAGCGCTAATTTCGGGAGAGCTTAGGCTGTTACAAGGGGGTAGGACAATACTTTGGGAGAAAATATGGAACAACTTTGAGTAAAGCAGATCTTTACTCAAGCCAGTGTTATGAGGATGATGGAATTTAAGAGGTGTCAAGAAGATCTTGACCTCTTTTTGGGGAAGTTAGTTAATGATTGGGGAAAATAGAGAAGGGGAGTCAGTTATACCTCTTTTGAGCTTTTTGCTTACAAATCCTTGCTGATTATGTTCTACATGATATGATACCTGAAAACTTGGAACTGGTCAGCAATTCAACAACTTCAGAACCACCTACCCAGCCTACTTGCCTAGCATTTTTTCTTCTTTTGTTTGGGGGTGCACTTAGACTTGGAAACCCGTCATTCATTTTTCTTTTGATGCTTTCCTATCTACATACTACCCTTGTTTCTTCCGGAGCTCAGATTCAGCTGTTGGGCTCCTCTGCTTCTCTACCTATCTAAGAATCTACCAAGATTAAACTGTTTGGACAAATTTACAATCTCTATATTCTAAAATAGGAAATTTAAACCTAGGGAGACCAAGATTAAACTGTTTGGACCTCCCTTTAACTAAAAATAGCGATACCGAGATAATTTTACAAAATTTGAATGCAATTGGATGAACTTGAAGTAGCCTTCTTCATTTGGAGACTGTTTGAGCAAATATGGAGCATTGCAGCAAGAAAAGTACGACATATTTGGCGTGTGAAATTCCAATCATGAAAAATGAATACCTGCTGCAGCAGGAAGCTAACAATATCCATGTATTCCTTGAGAAGTCATATATAAATGATACACAGTACACAGACTTACAGAGTGATGGAACCTTCACATGTCCAAACACATCACTATGCACAAGCTCTAATATATGTTTCGTCGTCTTACCACTAGAGGTGAAACATACCCGATTCTACTTCCCACATACACAATTTTCATAGAAATCAAAATCCAGAGAGTTGTTACTCAAACCTTCTACCATAGCTTTACCATGAAGTATTTGAATGCCCTTCTCTCCGATATGCCAAAGCCTTTGATGCCACAACATGGTCTTCTCTCCACAGACCACTAGATTTTCTACTCCACTTCAGGAACCACAGAATTGTTGCACCCATCAAAAACCGTGTTACCTTGCAGATTGCACAGAGTTCCAATTCAAACTCCCCACATCAATACCAGTGCTACCTGAACCATCTTGCAGGTATCCTTCTCGCACAATGTTTTTACACCTGCACCATCCAACTTGCTTATAGAAATCAGATTTATGAGCAATGCAGGAATATGCAAAACTCCCAGAAGTGTTCTAACACTTCCACATTGCAACTTCAACTTTACTTTTCTGCGACCAACGATTCTAGCCTTCTTATCATCCCATAGGTAGACATCACCACCATCGTATTTCTCATACTCGCAAAACCACTCTCTATGGGGAGTGAAGTGAAAGGATGCACCTGAGTCAATCAACCATGCCTCATGATCTACATGTGTACTTGAAGAAGCCAAGTACACATCCCCACCCTCATTTAATGTGGTTTTCGCCTGTGCAAAAGGAGCATCATCAGATCTCTTTCCTTTATTAGGAGCTTTAGATGTATAGTCCCTTTTGTAGTGCCCTTCCTTTCTGCATTTCCAGAACACCATCTTTACAGGTTTTCTTGGATATTTAGATATCCCTCTAGATTTAGATCTCCCACTCGATGACTTATCTTTGTTTTTGTTCTAGGACCATCCATGTACAGACAAGGCATCACCATTATGGATTTCCATATTTTTCCATCCCATTTCCTTCGTCAGCAACGATGAGACTATTTCATCAAACTGCAAGGTAGTTGCATTGCTACCTATTGCAATAATCAGACTATCCCACGAATCTCGTAGAGAACACAACAAATTGATGCAGTTATCTTCATCTTAAATTTTAATATGAACATATGCTAACTAACTTACCACAATATTAAATGCATTCAGATGCTCTGTCACCGAATCTCCATCTCTCATCCTCAGGTTATACAACTTTTTCCGCAGGAACAGTTTATTCACTAGAGACTTAGATTGGTAAAAAGTCCCTAACTTGTCCCACAAAGCCTTTGTCGTAGCTTCCCCTGATACATTCAACAATACTGAATCCGAGACACATAATCATATTGAACTCTTTGCCTTCTGATCCAACTTCTTCCATTCTTCATCGGACACTCCCATTAGTTTAGTACCTAGATCTACCACAATCCACTCATCTTTATCCACCAATAGATCATCCATCTTGAGTTTCCACAACTCAAAACTCTAACAATTAAATTTCTCGATCTCTATCTTTCCACTGCTTGCCATCTTCTTTCACCACCAGAATTGATCTCGTAGATATCCCACTAAATAGGGTCTACCACAGGCCTGAGAAAAACCCATCAGCAACAAAGGCATCCCCTTGAATCCAAAAACAACTCTGATACCAAATGTAGGTTTTAACACCGTATAGAAATTACCTGCATATGAATTTTAAAACACATAAAATAAACACCGCGAGAGCATAACACATAAAAAACATATACACAGAGATTTTTCCTCGGATCCGAAAATCAAGACTACAAGCTTGATTTTTCATTGTGTTCCTTTCAATGTTATAATACATATTTATACATGTCGAAGCATCCAATACCATGGACCGAAAACCATCGCATCCAAAACCATGGACCAAAAACCATCGTATCTAAAAGCATGTGCGAAAATCATGCACAAAACCATAGGTGGGTCCACCCAACCTAACATCGGTTCCAAAACCAAAATTTTCCAAGGCGCTGCCATGGACCCCATAGAGTGGGTTTACTTATGCCCCTCAAACCCTTTTGATCCCTCCGCTATGAAATTCGCACAATGAAGGGGGGGCTTCGCCCCCCTCTAACCCCTTGCTTAACTACGTGGGCTAGTCATGGAAAGAATATAACACAACCCAACATTTTCATGTGTTTTCCAAATTTTCCAAAGTAACAAAGGGATCGAGTTTTCAATGTAAAAGGAGGGCCTATGGAGTCCCAATAGTATAACTACCCATCAAGGAAGTGGAAGTAATGGGTATTGCAACCTAGGGAGGGGCCAATACTCAATTGCGATTTAAAAGAAGCCCTTAAAGAACTGTGCCAAGCCTATGGGTTGAGCAGGAAATTTTATGTTGACTGTGTATCACACATAAATCCATTTCACACTTGTTCCGTGGCATTATAAAATGAATGAAGGCAACATTTATGTTTGATTGAACATTTTTGTTTTATTGTTCACAATCATCAAGATAATGATATATATCCTTGCAGGCGAGAAGCAAAGGATGAAGGAGGGGATTCAAAGGGCCATGTATGTAGAAGCATTTCGTTTAAGTGTTTGGCTGCAAGCGTTCCAGGTCGGAACCCCACGCGTTACCTGTACATTCTGTAAGTAGAGTTGTCCTAGTATTCATTATGGGAAGGCAACATATAGTCACCATTTTCACTAACATTTGTTCTCTTGCTTAAGAAAGGAATCGATCTAGCCATTATTCTTTCTACACGCCAGTGGTCACGCTGACAATCCTATCTCTGTGTACTCAATTTGCATATCTAAAACAATGGGAAGATGAAGAAGCAGGGTAGACCTAGAGTCAGGGGAATTTGCATAAGTATTACCTCTGAAGAGGAGAAATGGATTTTGATTTTTCAGAAGAACAATTTTGCTTTATTGTGAATAAGGAGGACTGTTTTGGGGAAGAAGGAGCCTGTAGTTTCAGACTTATTTAATTGTTCTTTTATATGTTTTGGATCAGAGTGTTGTTGCTGGCATGAATGTAAATGTGATTTATATTTATGAATGTTGATGACTTACAGTTCACTACTAGTCTTGTTAAATTGAATGTGATTCAGTTTCATGGTTAACTTGTGAATGATCTCTGATTTGGAACTAAGTTAAACATCAGTTGCAAGTTTAATTTCATAAAAGAATGTGGATTCCTATATGAGTGATTGGATTCCAATTTAGATTTAATACAGTCTTGTCCAATTGTGAATTCAGTGATTGATTCATTTGGACTTGAATCTATACATGATGTTTAATATTCTTTATCATGCTCCTGCCGAACATATATATGAGGTTTAAACCTCTGTATTATGCTTTTGCAGGATAGATTAGGACAGCTAGGACTAGATTAGAGTAGTTAGAAGTAGTATAGAGAGGATTTAATACATAGAGGTTAGTTGTTTTATTTTTGTTGATTTAATTGAAGTGTTCCTCCCTGAAGCAATCTTTCTACATGTTCAAACAGTTTACAAGGTCCCTTAAATCTTGTCGGAGCTAGACATTCCAAATGAAAGCAGGTCTAATTGGGGCTTGCGATTGGGTTAGTTCCCCTTGTTGGCATTGTGCACATTTTCCATGTCAACACATTTCAAAAGACGACAGTTGATTAAACAAGAAAAAGTTGTGAAATGACTCTGAGTTAGGTCATGAAATGAGCTTGAGTGCTTGAAACAATAAAGAGAAAGACTAGGGAAGGCTCCGAAATTTGAATGAAAGCCAAAATTTTGTAGGGTGTTCCAACTGCTACAACACTTGGCAAGATACTGGTTGAATAACAACTTCTCTACCGTAGTTCATTTTTAGTGTGGGGATCCTTTAGGGAGTATTGGTTCTTCCTACATATTACTTTGGTTTTTCCACTTACTCTATTGTAGACAAGGTTCTCTTTGTATCTTCTTAGTTGAACACAACATAAGATTCAACTAGATCATATTGTTTCGAAATAGGAAGGGTAGTTTAGCTCGCAAGCTTATGATTTTCATAATAGAGTTTTCATCTCTAGTGTTGCTCCACTACCAGCAAGCCTAGACAGTACCCTGACAGAGTCACATAGGAGCATAAGCATTTCTCCACTACCAGTGAGCTTGGACAGTACCCTAGTGGAGTTTCCTACTTCACGTCTCTGCACAGGAAACATTTCTCTTATTTTGCCTTTATTATTTATAAAGAGACTTGTGCATAGGAACTTTTTTATTTTTTGGGTGGAAGAGGGATCCTGACTTATTGGGAGAAAAATAGGTTGTTCTTTCAGAGAAGAATATAAAGACCAATGATTTAGATTTTCTCATTTATATTTCCCCTTCTCTGTCTCTACTAGTTAGATAAGCTTGAACACACCAAAGAATAAAACCAAGTACATGCATGAGGTTCCCAGACTGGACACAAGTTCATGGTTGGATCCAAAATATCCTTACAAATGAATCATATTTTCCATCAGGACTTCATCGGCAAAAAGTTATAACCAAATACAAAAAAGATGGACACGGGACTCCCATGGGTTGCAGTGTCACAAGACTCTTCGAACTTCATCCACACACACATTTAGATGTGTGAACATAGTAAGACATAGCACTTATTCACACATAAGCAAAACAATAGAAACTCAAAGGGAAACAAAACAACAAACAACAAAAGGACTATGTACAAAGTGCAAGGCGTGATCCCAAATCTCATTGAAAATAAAATTTTTAAGTCTTAGCCATTGACAGGAAGAGAGTCAATCTTCTCGTCAAGTGATTAAAGATGATACATGTATTGGCTAAGCTTTTGGTGGACACTGTAAGGACCAATCCACAATGATTGAAACCTAGTGTTTTTGCCTTTGTCCTTGTCGCCTTTGTCCCACTTTCAGACTAAGTCACCCACACTAAAGCTAGTGTTCCCTGAAAACTTTCTCTCAAACCATCTCTTGATATGGTTCTAATGGAGTGAATTATTTTTTTCCTTTCATCCTTTGTTCCTGTAACTTGTGTAAAGTGTCCATCCTACGTTGAACTAAAAGGAACAACTTGCCTCGAGATTCTTGGGACAACTCGAGAGTAGGCAAGTAGATGTTTGACAAGAAGATGGCTTCCTTTCTGTACACCAGTAAGTAAGGGGAAGTATTCAGAGAAGGCTTAGGTGTGACATAGTCATCCCATAAAGCATTCACCAAAGTGGAGTTCCAGTATTGCTGCTTAGATAATATGGTCGTTTTGATGATGCGAATAAGATTATTAATTGTGGATTTGGCAAGACCATTTCCCTATGGTTAGTAGTTAGTAGAATGTTTCAAAACAATACCATTTTCCAATGAAAGCTCATAAATCTTTAACTAAGAAAAGAACGTTGCATTGTCAAAAACAAGTGACATAGGAATGTTGAACCTAGAAATGATATTCTATTGTAGGAAGAGGATGAATTCTTGATCATTCACTTGTTTCAACAGAACTACCTCTTTGCACCATGTCAAAATAATATGTAGCAGTCAAAATATAACACTACTTCTTTGATGAATGTGGGAAAATTTCCCCAATGACATCCAAGCCCCACTATTGGAATGGTTCTTCCACTATAACAGGCTACAACGGGGCTGCTCACTTGCGATTCTTGCCAACACACTTTTGACATACCAAACACTTGTGGGCATAGGCATCCGCATCCTTGAATAATGTAGGCTAGTAGAAACTAGCCCGCATGAACTTGTGTAGTGTCATGTTATCCACAAAGTGTCCCCACACTGGTCTATCATGTAGATCATGTAAAACCTTATCTGAATCTTGTGCCTCCAGGCATCTAAGCAATATGCCATTATGGCTCTTTTTGTACAACACCCCATGCACCAGCTGGTATGATAATGCTTTGATTTGAAGTGCCCTCTTCTGCCGCAAACAAAAGTGAGATTGAATGGTGCCATGCTCAAGGTACTGGTGCACATTTTCATATCAAGAATTTCTGCCTGAAGTGGGAGAGGCTTGCCCAACATCCCTTGCAAGATGAAATTTCCATATTGGATGCATTCAACTTACATCTTCTGACAAGATTCATCATTGCACAACCTCCCTTCCAAGCTATTTTTTCTTCATTCGAATATAGTTGAGCCAATGTTAATGTCTCTGCTTCGAAGGCATTCTTTTCACCATACATGTTATTTATGTTGATTGTGTTTTGATCTAATGTTTAATCTCTCTAGTTGTAAGTATTACTCACATCTAGCTATAATTTTCACATAATTAATAGATATAGCTTTCCATAATTCGGTTACAAAATGGTAATGGTAGTTTTTTTAGTGATAGGCCTACCAACTTCCCTTAAGGGATCATGTAGGTGCGCTTTGTAAAATGGAAACAAAATCGATGCCCATACTCATGGTAACAGTATGATGATCTGATTGCTCTGCTATATTCATGATTTATAAGATTTTCAATCCTTTGAACAAAAAATGAGTATCAAATATAAATGTCAATATGAATATGCATTTTATAGATATAAGTTTTGGAATTTCCATATTTATTTTTTACATTAGGGTGATGTTGCTATCGTTTAAATTGGTCCATCTCTTGTTAAGTGGGACACTATTACCTATATTATTGAAACATTTTTTGTTAATTTATTTATGTAGGTAGGGTGCCCCTATTTTCCATTTCCCTATACAGAACTCAGGTCACATCTTCTTTCTTTTATGCTACTCTTTCCTATCCTTACAATGTTTCCTTTGGAACATCTCGTGCAATTGCTAGTAACTAATTAGCTTAGATTTATCTTAACTTTTAATATATCAAATGTTTACTGATATTTATTAAGGTATTATAGCTCATTATTTAGCTAGGATTTGAACTTCGGTGAAGAAGATAACATTTATTCCACCCACGAACTTGAAATAACCCCTATTGACCAAATTTTTTGGCATCGCACACTGCTATGGGAAAATATTGACCAAATGTTTTGGCATTGGATACTACTAGGGGAAGAAGGTGGGCTTCCTCAGCCCGAAAGCAAGAGACAGAATTAGCTCTCAGTATAGACTCAATTAAAAATGTAACATAATTAACTACTGAAAATAGTGACTATTCTAAGGAACCACCCAAGCTAAGACCAATTAACGTATATATATTAAAAAAATAAAAAATGTTATTACCAAATTTTAATTTAAAAAATATATTAATTTAAATTAATATTAAAGAAAATAAATTAATATATATATTATATTAAATTATCCAAGATAAAATAATAACACTAATAACTATTGGATTTCACATGACATAACGCATTCCTCCCAATTTCACACTACACACATTTATTATTCTTTCACCTACTACTTTCACTAACTAGTCATTAGTTTGGTTTTCAGAAGAAAAAAAAATAAAAATTTTAAAAAACAATACCTATATAAATTTTACTAAAAATAGTAATTAAAAATATTTTTCCGGAGTGATTAATTTATATAATAATGATATGTAAGAAGATAAGCAATAATTATATCTACTTTTGATATTTTTAAAAAAACATTATTATGATAAATTGATTTTTAAAAAATTTTACAATATTTATAGAGATAAAATGATATGATTATTGCATTATTGTTCAAATAAGGAAAATATATCGCTAGCCATTAAATTGTAAATAATATAATTGCCTTATATCCACATTTCCCTTCACAATTTGTTCTTCTTCAATTTAATTGTTACTTTTATTAAAAATTATATGATTATTATATTATTGTTCAAACAGAAAAATATATCACTTATCATTAAGTTGTAAATAATATAATTGACTTATAACCACATTCCCCTTCACAATTCCTTCTTCAATTTAATTGGTTACTTTTATCAATTTGTAAAAAAATTGATTGAAAAATAAATTTAAACAAATCTATTTATCCCGAAAAAAAAATTAACACTATATAGAATTTCTAAAAAATTTACAAAATTAACTTTTATATATAGAGTAAATAGATATATATATAAAAAAATAGATAGCATGTCTACATCCTCCCCACCCTAGTAATTATTTTCATTTATTATCACCCAATCCACCCTGGCCAGCTACCCCACCCCACCAAGGGAAAAACCTAAAACATTATCTGGATATTCGATCTGAACATTAGATTTCAGGTGAAATAATTTATTTCTGACAACGTTTCCTAGAATCCTACTTAATCTTCATTGCAGTTGTTACCTTAGCTAAAACATCTTTGCCACCACATTTTTTGCTTTGAAAATAATATGTGTGATAGATTTTTGGTATGATAGAGAATAAATGGTAAGTCGTTGGGTTTTGGGCTGACAAGGAATCACACCCGCTGCTCATTTGTCAGTTTAGAAAATTTCGAACAAACGCAAAGTATTTGGTAGGGGACACCGCATAGCATCGTGGGGAGATGTGAGTCAAATGTGATAATTTTGCTTTAAAAGGTTTATAGTAAGCAGGGATCTCAATTTCAAGATGACTTATTATGGGAAGTTAAAAGGATATTAGGAAGTCAGTTTTTTTTTTTTTATATATATCATATAAATCGATAGATTTTATTAAAAACAATCACCAAGATTTCATAAAGACTTCAAAGGTTATGGGTGGAAATAGAATTTTGAAAATCACAAAATAAATATTCTTATAATAGCTTATTATGTTAATTCTTATAATAGCTTATTATGTTTTTTTTTTTTAAAGTTCGGTTGCTATATATTAAATTCTGAAAAATTCCAGGGATTCAGTCTCCTCTGGTACATAATATGCAATGATTGTCTATGATCAAGGAGTTTACAAAAAGAGACTACCTCCTTGATCCTTGCTTTGCTGTTTCTACTACTATCTAGAACAGAGCTACTATAGATTCTGATGAAGGAAAATAACAGAAAGATGCATTTACATTTCATTTAATCTATCATGATATGCTGAATGTGCCTTGCCATTGATTCCTCCGGCTGATCATCTTCTGCTTCTTGCTTGACGCTGGAAGAGCTGGTGGCTATGGCGTTTTTCTTGTCCATCATGAACTTGAGAATGGTTATTGATTCCTCAACGTGGGCGCAGCGGTTGATGACCTGTCTGAACTGCTCTTGGAGGGATGCTGCTTTGTGCATAAACAGCTGAATTTCTGCCTTATATTTCTCAGTCATGATACGGTCCTGTTCAAAGATCCTTCTGCTCTGCTCATCCAGACGTCTGTCGTGCTCTTCCAGTCTTGCATCCAATAATTTTTGCTTGTCGTCCAGAATAGTCTGCTGGGTCCTTATTTCCTCCAGCTCAGCCTGTAAATCTGCACAATGAAAGCAGTCTTCGCTGCGCGCCATTATTGGAGAAAGGTTACGGTGAGTGTGGTAGGTGGAAACAGAGGCGTGATAAGAGGGAGTATTAAGGGCATTGAAGGGTGAACTGACAAGAGAATAGTGTCTGTGGGAACTGGCGGGAGAGTGGTTAAGGACCGCGAATGTAACCGTTCTGCTTGAGATCTTAAAGGGGAATCCATAGCACGAGGCCGAGAAGAGAATGCCCAGGTGCTGGATGATGCAAGAGAAGGCGAGACAGAAATGATTCGAGAAGGAGAAGAGGGGTGATGCGGGGCTGAGAATAAGAGGGGATGGAGTTAAGAGAGCCAAGAGGGGAGCTGCAGGGGAAGTTGTCTTGCTGATTATGTCTTTAACATCCCTGTAAATCACAATAGCACTGATTAGTATGAGACTGAGCAGTAAGTAAGGAGTCGATACCAGAGAAGTGTCCCACCTATAGCTCTGTGGAAGCTCGCTTGCTCTAGGATGGGGCTGCTGCAATAAATCTTGTTCACCATGGATGATACTTCGGGTGCTGAGCGTTGCATTTATAGAGTGGATCGGGCGGTGGTCGGATTCCCAAGCTAGATTCCGTATCACAAGAGGGATGGTGGTCTGTTCCAAATCTCTCAGACAATCCTCCTTTGCTGAACCTTTTTTGCTGATGCCGACGTTGAAGTGATCGGTGGTGACTGTTGGCAGGTGGTTGCTTCTGTCAAGGGTCGGATGACTCTGATTTTGTGTGCTACGATCTCTGTGTAGTGTCCCTCTTTTGGGAAGTCCATGCCCTTCGCACGCTTGTTTGACCAAGCATTGCTGGACTAAGCTATGATTATTCTTTTTCATGGCAGAGGTTGGAAACTGTCTATGTTGTTGCATCTTAACGATCCCGTCGGCCTTCCTACTGCGTTATTCACTCGCTTGTCTGCTTCTTTGTTTAGAGTGTGGAGTATGTGGTAAAATTTGATGCCATCAAAATGTTTGAGGAGGAGCTTGATGCGCTCTATATGCTGTTGTAGATTGTTGTTGGGGGATCGCTGGTTATAGATCATGAGGCGAATTATGATTGCCGAATCCCCAAAAACTAATTCCTTTTTAATACCCAGGCTCTTTAGTTGGAATAATCCTTGATATAGAGCTAATGCCTCTGCATTGTTATTTGTTTTCTCTCCCAGGCTCCATTCATAACTACATATATTGTCCCCAGACTCACTCAGTATTACTCCTCCCGCTCCTGCTTGGCCTGGGTTGGATTTAGAGGCTCCATTAAAGTATAATGTTGTGCAATTGTTGCTCTGTATCCACCCCTTGTATTCTTGGGCTGATAATTTGATTTCCCACTCCTTGATTTGAGCTTGCTGCTGCCTAATAGTTCTTTGAGTCTCCTGTTGTTGTCCTGGCCACTCTAGTATGTGACTGATGACTAATCTTTCCTCCACTATGTAGTCTTCTATTTGGATTTTTCCTTTATGCTTGGCTGCTATTGTCTCTTGTGCCAAGATGTGAGCTTTGCTGCATGTTGTTTGAACATTGCTCTCCTTGTTTTGAAAGATCTTTTTGTTCCTTGTTAGCCAAATTCTCCAAAGTAAGGAGTGAGGAATGGTATCCCAGATTCTTTTCACAATCCTACTCCTTTTGTCTTTCCATGGACAATTCTTTTTCCATTCATATATTATCTCAGCAATGTTGTGTTGGGGTTGCTAGTTTATATTGCCCATGGATGACATTTTGATCCAGCATCTCTTGGCGAAGGGGCAGTCTATGAACAAATGATGAATTGTCTCCTCTGTTGAACAACAGTTGGGGCATCTGGATGACCCGTTGATCCCTCTCTTGCTTAAATTTTTTGCTGTGAGAATTTTGCCTTTTAGTAGCAGCCATATGAAGAATTTGACTTTGGGGATGGCCTCTGATTTCCAGATTATTCACCAATGATTCCAGATGGGGATCTGATATATATTGTTGCAGATGTAGTGGTGTCCAAACTTGATGGTGTAATTTGACCCCGTGGGATCCCATCGAAGTCCATCTGCTGCTCCTTTTTTTATTGGGGCTCTACTATGAAGATTGGCTTTGAGGGCTTTGAGACTAGCTTCTAAAGCTGAAGGAATACCTGGAAAATCCCAATCAGTCCAGGTACCTCTGTCCGAACCCCATTTCGATATTTGCCCCAGCCTTTGAATGCCTTTACTATTGAGATAATGTATGATCGGGATGGCTTCTTCAATAGTATTTAGGGATTGAAGTCCCATTATCTTATCATTGGCATAGTTAATGCTGTCCCCTCCTCCAGGGATCTTTGAAGTGTTTTGCCTGAGAAAAGGAATTGCTTTCTTGCAGAGATGCCAAATTTTGGTGGAATCTCTATTGGGGATGCCATCTTCTAGTAGTCTTTGTCTTGTGCCATTGAGGTATTTGCTTTCTATAACTTGCTTCCACCAAGCTTTTGGCTCATTGATTAGCCTCCAGGCCATTTTGATCCCAAATGTCAGATTGAGAATTTTAGGAGCTCTTATTCCCAGACCTCCCCTATCCTGAGATTGTATGACACTTTTCCAGCTGACCAAGTTAAATCTATTTTTTTCTTTTTTCCCCCCTTGCCACAGGAAGTTTCGGAGGGCGACTTCCAGTTTGTGATGAAAAATAGCCGAAGCTTGATAAAGAGTAAATCTATATAGGGGTAGGGAGATTATACCTGATTTGAGCAGAATTAGTCTGCCTGCTGGGTTGAGCCAATGAGTTCCCCATTGCTGGACCTTCCTCTTGACTTTGTCTATTATTTCATTCCAAGTCGCTGCTTTTAATGGTCCCAGGCTGACCACCATCCCAAGGTAGGTAAAATGATCCCATTTTACTTTGTATGTGACTCTAAAGATGTTGGCGATGCTGTGGGCTGTTTGATTTGAAATATTCCAGCCATAGACGCAACTTTTGTGGAAATTGACCGCTCCTCCTGAGTAGTCCATGAATTGGTTGAGGAGGATTTTGAAACGCCTTGCTATGGTTGCAGAGGCCCCTCCAATCAAGAGGGTGTCATCAGCGAATTGAGAGTGGTTAATGTTCTTGATTCCATTCCCGAATTTGATGCCAGTGATGAGACCAACTCTTCTATTATGATCCAGAGCACTGCTAAAGGATTCGGCCATGAGAATGAATAAGTAAGGAGAAAGAGGGCAGCCTTGCCTTAGTCCTCTAGAGGATTGGAAGGCTTCACAGGGGCGCCCATTAATCAGAGGAGATATCCAAGGACCTGATATGCAAGCTGCAATGGTGCTGACAAAAGCGGAGTTGAAACCCATTTTCCCCAGGACAGCAAACAAGAAGGAGTGCCTTACCCGATCAAAGGCATTGGCTAAGTCGAGTTTAAGAACGAATCCTTTCTCTTGTCTAGAGGTGCTGGAGTGAATTGCTTCTTGGACCAAAGTAATAGTGTCATGGATTTGTCTATTAGATAGAAAGCCCCCTTGATTTTCAGAGATTAGAGATGGAAGGAGGGGCTGGAGTCTCATAGCTATGATTTTCGTGAATATCTTGTATGAGGAGTTACACAGGGATATTGGTCGAAACCTGGAGAAAGTGGTAGGTCGATTTTCCTTGGGAATGAGAGCAAGGAAAGTTGAGTTTGTGAAGCCTCCCATTTTCCCCTTCCTTTATATTCCCCTCAGCATTTTTGCAAGATCTTTTCTTATCAGCTGCCAATGATCCCTGTAAAAGCTGATTGGAAAACCATCTGGCCCCGGTGACTTGTCCGGTTGCAGGGACCAGATTGCTTTCCTGATTTCCTCCTCCTCTATTTCTCGATTTAGACTTTCATTCATTCCTTGAGTGATGCCTTTGGGGAGGTACTGCAGCAGCTAAGAATAATCGATTTCTTCTTGATCTTCAGTGAGGAGACTCTTCAAATGAAGTGAGGCTGCCCTCTTGATGTCTTCTTGGTTATTGTGCTGGTTGCCTTCGCTGTCAGTGATAGCATTAACGTTGTTCCTTGTCTTCCTGGCTGTAGCTTGCTTGTGGAAGTAAGCTGTGTTTTATCTCCTTCTTTCAACCATAGATGTCTCGATTTAAACCTCCACTTTATCTCTTCTTCTTTCTTTATGTGCATGAGCTGTCCCTGTAGTTCCCATTCCTTATTTTTTAGTTGATGGGTGAGCCCTTGGTCTTCAATTTGTTTTTGGACCTCCTCCAAGTCCTGCTGTATTTTTTTTTTTAATATTTTCTGGTTCTTGATAGCTGATTTTTGCCCATTCTTTGAGCGCTTTTCTTATGCTCCTGATTTTTGTTTCCCATATGTGGCTAGGGGAGCCTTCGACATGCTGTTTCCAGGTGGTCTCTATGATTGCTTCAGCAGATGCATTGTTCCTCCATAGCGGGTTATACCTGAACGGGATTGGTCCCAATTGAAGATGGGAATCCATCGTGAGGAGAATGGGGAAATGGTCCGAGGCTGTGGCGCTGAGAATTCTTGTGTGGCCCGCTGCGAAGGAGGAGAGGAGGGAGATATTAACCAGAATTCTATCCAATTGCTCCATGATATTGCCTGGCCCCATCCTTTGGTTGTTCCATGTGTATTTTCGATTTTTTGGGATGATATCAACCAACTCGTGCTCTGACATTATTCCTTCCAGCTGACTTCTGAAGGGGTCGTGGATGAAATTGCCCCCTCTTTTCTCATTCACATGGAGGATTAAGTTAAAATCTCCAGCTAAGATGATATTTGGGTTTTGCTCATTATCTATGTTTTCTTTCAGCTCCTTCTAGCATTGCTCCTTTTCTCTGTAATGATTGGGTATGTAAACATTATAAATGATGAGATCACAGTTCTTTTCTTTACTATTCAGATTGGTCCTCAACCAATTTTGGTTGAATATGGTTGACTTGCAATCCCAGTATTGGTTGTTCCACATGGTAGTAATTCCTCCAGATGCTCCTCTGGAGTTGCTGCTGGAACCTGAGAAGTTCTTTTGGGCATCTACGATATTTTGCATTTCATTTTGGTTTTGTTTGGTTTCTTGAATCAACAGGATTTTGGGTCTTTCATTTTGAAGAAGGTCTCTTAAGGCAGTTGATTTGGAGGGGTGCCCCATGCCCCTGCTATTCCAGGATAGGAGTTTCATCATGGTACATTTGAGCGAGGAGGTGCTCGCCTCTCTTGGTCTTTCCTTGCTATTTCCTTTTCTTGATGGCCTGTCATGAAGGATTCCATAGGGGTTTGGATTCCAAGGGCAATGTCCTTTTGAGTGCTTTCTTCCCGATGCTGCTTGGCTGACTTCCTTCCTGTTCTGAGCTTCTTGTGGAGATCACTTGAAGTGCCGAGTTCTTTTGAGGAACTTCTGGTGGTTCTAGGAGGGGGAGGCTTTGAGGAAGGATGGGAGAGGATCAAAGTGATCAAGGGAGGATCAGAAAATTCAAAGGGGGGCTAATCAGATTGGGGATCTTCTGAGGCTAGAATCAAGAAAGGGTTGGAGGATGAGGGGAAGGGTGGATCTTGGGATGGATCTTTGGAAGGGCCCGAAGGTTTGGGGGGGGGGGGAGAAATGGGGCGATGGGAGGAAGGGCCCGGCTGATCAGAGGTTGAATCTGGTTTGGATGGGGGGGCTGCTTTCTTTTTTTTCACGGTTTCTCAGTGACCTCCTTGATCTTCAGATTCCAAGTTAGTTACTTTGGTACATCTATTAGCAAAGTGCCCATATTCATGACATACCTTGCATTTGAAGGGTATCTGCTCGTAGTCCAGCTGCTGTATGTAGCTCCAGTCGTCCACCTTAAGCTTGATGGCTTCCGGCAGTCCTTTCCCGAGGTCCACTTCCACGCAGATTCTTGCATAGGCTTGCATGTTGTCCTTGGGCTCACTTCTGTCTATCTATTTCCCTACCGCGTTCTCGATTGCTTTAACCGATTCATCTCCCCAATAGTGCAAGGGCAGATGAGGAAGACGGACCCATACTAGAACAACATTGGGGATGTCCAGTTCTGGATCGAAATCAGGGGTCCACTTATTTAAATAAAACCCATGGGAGTCCATGAAATAGGGCCCATTCCTGAAAATCAGATCCTTATCTGCTGTGGATTCGAAATGAAAGGTGTAATAACCTTTGCCACAGAAACAGATTGAGATCTTTCCTTGGATTTTGTCGGACCAATTCCTTTCCACCCATCTTTGGACTGTTTTTGGTGAAGGCCATAAACCCGTAAACTGTCCTATGAGTCCTTTTTCTGCTAGTGATAGTGTTGCCATTCGAGGAAGAGATGGAGGCAGCTGAACTTCTTGGAGAATATCTAGTTTCTTAACGAATTTTGAAGTTGCAGGCTTAGGGCGGGAAGGGGGAAGGGACTTTACCAGGTCTGAGAAGGCTTTCTCAGCATCCCCCTGGGATGGATCTGGATGGGCCATGGTTGAGGCCAGGGCCCAGATTGTGCAGGCCTCGCTGCCGAGGCCGAGGCGTCGGCGCAGCACGCTGGTCTCTTAGGCCGCGCTCCTGTTCATGCGCTCCCGCTCCGCTCCGCTCTGCTCATCTAAGATATTACCAGCAAGGAAATCACCGAATACTTGGGGTTAAACCTATCCTTTATAGCTTATTATGTTAACCAACGACTTTTGAAGCAATTAAGAACGAATCACAATGACTTTTGAAGAAATAGTCAATGAAGAACAATGGATTTAAGCTATGAATGCAAAAATTGATATAATTAAGAAAAGCATGTTATAGATTTATGATGAGGGAAAGTAAATATTGGAGTTATATAGGTTTAAAAAAAAATGTAAGGCAAAAGAGTAAGTTGAAAAGTATACAATTATTGCAAAAGGGTTTATTAAACCATTAGGGTTTGATTGTGAAGAAATTTTGTTCCATTAGCATCTATATAATGGTTGTGGAGAAATATTTGCTCTCTTGGAAAAGTTAGACACAGTTAAAGTGGTTATTGTAATTCTAGTGCAAAATAGTTGGTTTTTTTATCAAACATATGTTAAATTAGCTTGTTAGGACGAAATATATGTGAATTAGCCAGCAAGATTTGATCGGAAAGGTCAAGAGCTCAAATTATATAGAGAGAAGAAACATTTATATGCTCTTAGAGAACCTTGAAGTATATGTGAATTAGCCACCAAAATTTGAAGTTAATGATTAAGAGCACACATTCTAGAAAGAAGAAATCTTTATATGCTCTCAAACAACCTCAAGGCAATCACATGGATTCCTATTTTCTATTCCACCTAGACTAGTATAATTGTTTTCCATTTTGTTAATCATATAACATACACCAAAAATTTAATATTAAATGATATTAAATAAACCATTAAAATAATATTTTAAATGATTAATTTTAATTATTATGAAATAAATATTTTATTTGTAACAAAATATGCCAATTAACAATTTTTTTTATTTGTATTTGTAGCAACATAAACGTTTATTGAAATTTTCAAAATGTCAAAATAAATAAAAACTAAATATACAATAGAAAATAAAATATAAATAAAACGATTCAATTATTCAAAAAATATCCAATAAAATGGAAAAAACTAAATTTTCTAGTATATAAAACTTTAAATTATTATAAACCTGGTTTTTGTTTTTAATTCAATTATATAAAAATAATAATAAATACTAACAAGGATATTTTGCCAAAAAAAACTAATTTTAATTATGTAAAATTCAATGAAATTATATTAATTATATAAATATAATAATAATACTAAACAAAGGATATTTTGCAAAAAAAACTTAATATTTAATTATAATAAAATTCAATAAAATTATATTATATTATAATTATATTTTTTTTAATATTTGTTAAATAAATTTATTTAATATTTTGCACAATATTTTGAATATTTTTAATTTTAATTTTAATTATATAAAACTCAATAAATTATATTAATATAAAAATTATTATTTATTAAATAAATTTAATATATTTATTTAATATTTCTTCCAAAACATTTAAAATAAAAAATGTATTATTCTATTTAAATAAATTTATTATTTTCAAATTATATAATTTTTTCATAATATCTTAATACTTATTAAGCATTTCCATAAAAGACTTTTTAAATTATTTCAAGATGCATTTAATTAGTAATCATAATTACCTAAATAGTTAATTATTTCAAGATGCATCTAATTAGTAATCATAATTACCTAAATAGTAACTATTATATAGTTAATTAGGTTCAGATGGATCTAAAAGTTTTGTAAAAATGAAGTTATCATAATTTACTTAAATAGTAATTATTATATAGTTATAGATAAAAAAATAAAACAATACTTTTAAATTATGTCAAAGTAGATGTAAAAATTTCAGAAAAGTTTAGTAATTATGACGACCTAAATTTGAAACATACATAAGTTTTGATATAAAAATATAAAAAAAATTATTGTTAAATTTATAGGAAAAAATCCATTGCTATTAATATTTATGGAAAAAAAGTCTACATATTACGTTATCGTTAAAAATAAAAACCATAAGATACCAGTATTCATTGAATTGTAAGTTTTTATCCAAGTTCCAAGACAAGTGTGTACTTATTTATTCTTAGTTTTAAGTGATATCTCCACTAATTTGTTGGAGTATGGTTTTAACAAGGGAGTGACTATCATAGCAGTAGTCCTTGCCGAGGTGCTAGAAGCATGAATAGTGCCTAGAGGTGAGCAGGATATAGTGAGAGATCTATGAGTTCGGTGAGGTGAGCAAGATACAATGGGCTTAACTATTGTTTTATATTGTAGGCATGTGACGTGAACTAGGCTTCTAACTACTTCCAAGGACATATGCCATTAACATTTTTGAGCAGATACCAAGTAGTCTATATATGCAAAAGTGAAATGCATATACATTTGAAGGTACAGAGGTTAATGGTGCGAAAACAATGCGGAGAAATCCTAAACAATGTTAAACCACAAGATTGTGCAAGCCCAAGAAATTCTTTGACACGAAAAGAAATCAATATGCTCAACTTTTCTTGCATGGTTTTTCGCTTGGGTTGCTGGACAACTCAAATAATAAGGGCAATTTCCGAACAGAGAAACTCTTCAGAAATCAACTTCGATAACCCTTTAAAAATTAATTCAAGCTACAAGACGTCCATCTGAAGGAAGATTTAGCTCAACCAATGCCTTCCTTGCTGTCAATGTTTCTCAAGTAAAATATTTGGTATAAGCAGTGTCCAAATTATTTGCACGAGCATTTTATATGTCCTTTATAAAGCTACCACATGACATTTTAAAATTTTCCGACAAGAAGCAGCAAAAACAAGTTTCTTGCATACCATCTGCAAGTTCGAATATCTTTTGCAACAGTAAAATGGTTGCAAATAGCTGTTCAGTGTTTTACTGAAGGCGAGAATGCAAAAGATTTGTTGCTTCCTCAACAATGATCCCTTTACATATACAGAGAGTATCTACAACATAAAATAATTATAACACTAAAATAGCCCACAAAATGTTAGGATGTGTCAAGGAATCTCTCTGTGTCTGCTTCTGATCTTAGCATGTAAAGATCACCTTTACTCTACAGAAGTACCATTAACTTTGGTAATTCTCTTTCCTTTTGTAACAAGGCTCTACAATGCAATATGAAATATTGTGAAATATTGTTACATTTAGATGTCATTTCATCATTGTGAAATGTGAGTGATAAAATTAAATTAGATGTCATTTCATCATTGTAAAATCTCAGTAACAAAATAAAATAGAAGTCACCTCTATGTATCATCTAGAAACAAACAAAGAACTTCACTGGAAGCCTAGATTTCACATATGATATATAGCTAGATTATTTTAAAAACAGTATCTGAAATGAATTATAGGGTATGGTGACTTTGGGTTATCTTCTATATTCAAAGGCAAGACAGTGAACATAGATTTTCAAAAAAGAACACAGTTTTTCAAAAAAAAAAAGATGAGTTTTCAAAAATTTAGAATTTTCTAGAGAAGGGCTAGTAATGTAGCTAATTTTGTGTAAAAAATGATGCCTTCAGCATAATCTACCAGTAAAACATGTACATTAAAGTTGATTAATCTGAGACTTAGTTCACTCATTGACCTTTATATTATCATTAATAATTAACTAATAACAAACCTGACTGGGTTCTTTAAGTGCAATTTCTGAGATTTCGCGCTGAGTATTCTTTGTTGGATTATTGGGAAGCTTAATTTCACAAATGCAAGGGGCACATGTTGAGTGAATTCATGAACTTGTTGGTCTCAAAGCCAATGCACTGAGCAACGGTAGAAGGATCCATTAGAAAAAAAAATGTTCTTGTATAACAAAATATTACCAAATTGTGTACATTTATAAGAATGTGAAAGTATATTCTTCTAGAAAGACGAGAACTAAATACGGACAGTAAACTTTGGATGACTAGGAAACAATTTTACATAGTAATTAAAAGAAACAATCCTATTTTGAAACTAAGATATTTATTAACCATAAATCTGGAGAAAATAACTCAAAGAGAAAAAGAACTTCAATATATTACCCAAAGGCTAGTGTTTTTTGTGATTTAAAGTACACTGATTTGCAGTAATTTGCTGCTGACAAATTTGCAATCAATGACCTGAACGTTACAAGGTTAGTATTTGAGAAAGTCAAGACAGAAACACTTAATGAGAAAATCTAATAATGCAATGAATAGTATGCATAAGCCAAAAGAAACTCAGACATCTGGGGTATCAGTGATAAAAGAACTGGTAGAATACAATAACGCACTATTAAGAGACCTTTTCAATCTTCACCTTTCACCCCAACCACAAGAACATCACATGGACCAGTTGGTTCTCATAATAATGCACTTGTATGAAACACAAAACAGAGTTTCTCATATCAATGTTTTCTTTTTAGGTAAATAGAGTACTCATATAAATATTGGCCAAATGAAAGTAAAAAGAAATAGAAATGAACAACACCAAAGATAATGGGAGTTACATGGACTCTAGCAGTGTTTGAATTTATCTTCATCTCTGCCCCTAAACATGCCCTGACCAACAGCACGCAATGTACCTTGTTGCATCGTGAATCGATCCTCCAACCCTGTTTTCACAAAGCCTCGCACAGAAGAAAGGAAATGATAGTCAGTCATATGACCTCGTTCATGAAGAAAACAAAAGAGTTTAAGTTAATTGCAATGCCTATGTGGGCTTAGGTCCTACGACCTTACTACTCGTCTCTCTTGCATGCCCAATGCGTGTCTACATCCTACGCCTATCTACTTACTGGCTAGGTGGAATGGATTACTCAGTCTGCAAAAGTGGGATGTTTTGTTCAATAAATAAGTCCATACCTTAGACACTGTAAATAAATAAATGAAAATAAAGAAGTCCACGCACCCACTCACCTCATACACCTACTTTCTTGCTTACCTTTGATTGAAGCATCATCACTGCTTTCCCTCCATTATTGATTTCATTCACCTTTCACCAAGCTACCCTGATTTCATTCATCTTTCACCAAACTACCCTACTACAGCATCGCCACTGCTTTCCCTCCATTACTGATTTAATTCGCCTTTCCCTCCATTACTGATTTCATTAAACTTTCACCAAGCTACCCTACTACAGCCAAGTTCAAGTTAATCTACTGTGGCCAAGTTCATAATCACAAAGCACTTACCTCCCCCTTTGGGTTATTCACTAAAACATCCATCTAACCCTCCATCCAAACCCATCAATCCAACTTCTACTCCAGCTTCCCAGCTCCCCAGTTCACAATCTCCCCACCAGTTAACAAGCCATCTAGCGAACCAGCAAGCTCCCATACTTCCATTCGAAGCTTTTGGTGAAGCTGCACAGAATTAGGTCAGAATATATAATGATGACCCCAGAAGTAGGTTTTTTAAAATAAAATTATGCCGAAATACCTTTAACATTTTGGACGTCGATGTGCACAGAGAAAGACAGAGACATTGCTGAAAGCCACTCAAGTGTTTTCCCTAATAGAGCTTTTAATCTTGCATGATAGTTAGACCCTAACCCTCAACCTCTGGTAAAGTTGTGCATAACCACCTCTCTTGCTTTTATTTTCACTAATCGTGCCCGGACCACAAATCTATTCCTCTGTCATCCTTGCGGTCTAGGTCCATTAGATCCCATAGCAGAGTCCCTAGTTCCAGCATTTTCACCACCACTGAGCTGCATGGAGCATTGAATGATTCTAGACAAGCAAGACTTTCAGGCAGATATCGTCGAACTATCTTATTCTATGTAGCCAAAACCTAGTAGAGTACCTTTTACAACTTCGTAAGGTAGGCATGCGAAGGGGTATAATAGGAAGTGGTCTAAAGTGTGTTCAAGCTCTTTATTGGTTGTAAGTGTGATGCCGCCATCTGCACCTACTCCTTCCTACCTATATGCATGCTGCCTGCGAGACTTTCATTTGACCTCCCTCTATTAAGTGCCTTCCTTTTTTGCCTTAACTACATTCTCTTCTTCTACTTGCTTTACCAAGTCAATAGATCTATATCAAAAACCCCCTTTGGCAACAGATCTATATCGAAAATCCCCTTCGTCTTGAGGATCTTCTAGTTTTGGAAACCCCCTTCGACCTCAGGATCTTCAAGTTTTGACTTTATGGCAAACTACCTTGATTTGGAGCTGGGGCTTAAATTGGATTTGGAATGAGCTATGTCTCTTTAATAGGCTCTGCAACCTTTGTCTTTGTCCATGCTCCTATCCTATCTCCTTGAACGATTGACGCTTAAACCGGTGTTGTTACTCAGTCTCGATCTGGTAGTCATGCTACCATGATATCCTGAAACCCTTTTCAACCGCTATTGTTACTCAGTCTCAATCTAGTAGTCATGTTACCATGATATTCTAAAACACTTTTCAACCTACAAAAGAGGACCAAGGACCATGATATTCGGAACCCCTAAAAATGAAACTCCTCCAACCCTGAAACTGAAACTCTACTTTGCATTAGAATTCCTTGACACCTGACTCTACCTTGGGATCACCAAAATTAAAGGCAGAGGGGAGACACACTAGTTTTGTAAAATGAACTGTGGTTAAAAACCTAAAACTAATTAAAAATTAACTTTAAATTAACTTTGTGAAGTTTTCTTAAAATGAATTGTCACAACAAATTTTAAATAAAATATGTATAAAATTACTTTGTAACTGCATTTTATTGCATCACACAAGCAAATTGTGCAATAAGACGTCCATTCAAAACCTTCACTAAAAAATCGATTGATAAATATAATAGCTATAAAACTTTGGTTAAACCATAAATAAAGAGGAAAAAAATGGTCAACATGAGATTTAATTGGAATTCAATAATTGATCGATCGCTATAGTCCCATGCTGGAGGCAGGGACTAATAATAAGAGAACGTTATAATTAATATATATGTCAGAAATCCCCGGATGCAGGTGATGAAGCTAAATTTAATGGAGATTAGACATGAGGACAGTAGACGACCAAGCCACATGGTCACCTACGTCCTCATCGATACTAATTTATGGTGAGCCACTGTCAACCTGCAGGCACCATTAATTTGGTGCTCAGGTTGAGAAGCTCGCGGTAGGCGTAAGGTTATGGCTTCTGCAAGCTTGAACTCATTCACTCCTTCCCCTCTAAATTTCTCTTGCCCCCTTGATGTTACAGAGCCGAGCTCTCACACGACAACAGGGAGGTGTGCTGACTTCTCAGCTGTGTTGATTTGGGGAATGGATTCCATTTCTCCCAAACTACTCACTGTGCTCTGAATTCTTCTCAGAATACCATTGTTCCTTGCCTGAATAGCTCTATCAACTCTAGCGTAATCTCTACCTCACCCTCAGAAATTAGTGCTAACATTATTGTCATCTCGGCCCATACCTTTAACAGCCAGCTTGTCTAAAGAGACATGCCGTGTCTTCACCACTGGTTGCGCAAAAGGAGAGGCAGTAGCCGCGGCCAAAACATTTGCTCCCCTTCGCCGACACCTCTTGAGTCGAAGACCCCTTCTTCCTCCCCTTTGTCTCTTCCATCCATAGGTCAATTCTCTGGCAGATATCCCGACACCCATAGTGGAAGAGGTCGGCCCATGCCGATGGTGCTAGAAGAATGAATGCTGCAACACAAACGACCAACTCCCCTGCCCCCCCTCATCTGTCACACCACTCGACCCAATTCCGCTTTCACAGTACCTTGAATCATCTTGATATCATTTCCACTGTAAAAGCGGCTTTCAGTGGAGAAATTCGACCACAGGATGAGCAAGATGCTCAGACCCATGATCCAGCTCTAAAGAAAGAGGATAACTGCAAGCAGAAGAAGGTAAAGGGGAAGCAAGCCACCAGTGGACAAAAACACTCGGACAACAGGTCTGCTTCGCCTGGTCACAAAGATGTCCATGAGAGCACTCCGCATGGTGAGGACATCTCTGGAGGCAAGCATGTAGTAGAAGGTAGTTCGGGTGGCACACTAGTAGATGGAGGCATCCCTAGTGGCATGCCTGCAGTGGTGGAGGACTGGGATGAGTATAGATGTTTCATTGTGGAAGAGCGTCCACCAAGTGACACCTAGTGGATCCATGCAGCCAGTTGTTCAAGACGCTAGGTTTCGATGATTCATGGTGCTTTTTTTGAATGATTTCTCAAACTATGTGGTTAATTTTGGTAAAATTTCTTAGATGTTTATGTTGGTTTTGAACTAGGACCCCTGCGTAGCCATCTTTTTTAATGGGTTCACTCGAACTGGTTTCCCCTCGGTGGGCAGTCATGTTTCAATTTTCACTAACTAATCATGACAAAACTCTGTTCAGCATCGTAGAAACCGGAGCCTCGTTGTTGTCTTTTTACTGTTTTTATTAATAAAATTAACATTACTTAGAAATATATATATGAAAAATATATTATAGGAAAAACTTTTTATATTAAAATTAGAAATCATAATTATTTTTATCCCCTATATATAAATATTAAATTTAAAATTTTTATCTCACTATATATTAATAATTATATATATATATATATATATTAGACATACTCAATTTTAACTCAAAAAAATTATTGTGATCTGTGTGTTTCAGTAATAATAATATACTACTTCCCCGGCTGCGGGTGAATGACAACATAGTAAATGAGCAGGCGGCGTCATTTATTAACAAGTGGCCGCCAGCTCAGGACAAGTGGGCCGAAGGCTCGCGAAGGAGTCCGGCCAGAGTTAATGCAGGCGGGATTTTTCAAGGTGGCAGGGGTATTTGGGTGCCGAGAGGTCTCATTACGACGCCGAGGGGAAGTCATTCGTGAGGTGAGCGAAGCTCTGGAGAGCGAAGCTCAGGTGAGTGAAGCTTTGGCTGTCTGGTTGCGCTGGTTGTCTGGTTGCGGAACTCTCTGATATTGTTGGTGAGAGGTGAGCGGAATTCTCTGATAACGTTGGTGAGAGGTGAGCAAAGCTCTTGTGAGCGAAGCTCTGGTTGTCTGGTTTCGTTGGGGAGAGGTGAGCCCAATTCTTGGATGTCTGCTCTGCGGGGGAGGAAGACCGTGCATCAACCTCGGCCCTCGACTCTGGAGGCCCTGGTTGCGAGCTTGAATCACTTGAGAATTTGGTTTGTCGCTTCGGCCTGTTACGACACTGTCAATGACAGAATTCTGATTTGTGCAGTGTCGCCGTCTCCTGGTGACCTGGTTCGAGGTGCAGTCCTGGGGCGCACTGCACTTTCTGGGTGCGAGAAGGGACAATTCGTTAGGAGAAACTCTCCTTGCGCAGCTCTGAATCTGGCCTGGTTTCTGACCTGGGGGTAAGAATTGACATCCATCTCTGTGTTTCTTCTCATATCCGGCATTTGGAGAGTCTGCGACCTTTGGTTCGTTTTGGCGCTGAATCATGCCACGTGAACGGCAACGTGGAGCCTGTAGGCGAGGAGGCTCAAGAGGTGGTGCCCGAGCACGGGCCTCTTCGCCACATTCCTCTGCGTCCTCAGAGGAAATTCTCTCTCCACAAGCTCGCACAGGGCGCAGACGAGGCAGAGGGCGGGGTAGGTCTGTGGTATGTCCCTTTGGCGGGCATCCATCAACCCGTTTCCGATTCCCCTGCACGCTGGACAATGCTGTGTATTTTGTATCAGTGCGCATTGAAAAATGCAAGCACGCTGACCGACCTGAAGCCCCAGCCGCTCCAAGGCCACCCTCGCCTGTTCATGGTCAGCAATTACAGTCTTTGGAAGCCGCGGGTGAGGTGGTGAGGAACCAAGCTGGACCACGCGAGCCTGAGAGGGACGACGCGCCATACACCGACACGAGTGCCTCAGACTCCTATGGCTGCCCGGTGGTGGAGGAGCCACAAGGCACATTTCTCAGTCCGGCGGTGGAGGAGCCACCAAATCCTTACACCTAGGCACGCTGCTTGGACATCTGTGGTGGTATGGCTATGCTATGTTCAGTTTTTGGAAGTCATTGAAGCTGCACCTGTCGATATTGGGAGTCAGTCTATGTCTATGTTTATTTTTGTAATGTATATGTCAATCATGCTTTTTGCATCCGCGTCTGTAATGTCGTTTCTGTCTTATCAGTTCAGCGTCTGTAAGCACTATTTCAGTCTTGTAATGGTCTGCAACCTCCTCCCTCGCGCTGGCAGGGAGTGGCAGGTTCAATTTTGAAGTTTTCAGTATAGCTATGGTTCTAGTTGGGGATAAGAGGACAGTCTCACAGTCTTCTCTCTCAGGCTTAGTTTCAGATTCAAAATGTCAACTTGTTCACGTAGCCAACTTATGGCGGCAAATGTAACCCTCTGTACTTTTTTTGTATCATAATAGAAATAGTCCGATTTACACAAAAAAAATAATAATATACTATTTATTATTGGATTTTAGATAATATCACTGATTTCTGCCAACTTTTTTCCATATATTAATACCTTTTCTTAAATCTAAAGTTTGTCTTTATTAATTAGTCAAAATCTAATCCATATAGCTGTATTGCTTCTTTCAAATCAATTACTATCTTTGTCAAAATCTAATTTAAAAAAGCAATATATATAAGTAAATATATAAAACTTGTCAAATATAATTAAAAAAAAAAACATTGTATTAATGATTTCACATATATATATAATTAAAAAAAAATATTAAATTTCATTACATTAAAAGTGTAATCAATTATTTATTCTCTGCTTACTTTTCCTTACAAATTTATTTTTTTCACGATCTAATTTACTAACTTGTCAAAAATCTATTTTTTTACTAACTTGTCAAAATCTATTTTTTTTTAAAATATTATATTATAGTTTATATGTCTATATACTTATATAAAATTTAAGTTAAAAGAAATACCAATTATCATTATCATTAAATTGTAAATCATATCATTATTCTCTGCTAACTTTTCTGTACATATTTGTACTTTTCTTCAATCCACATACTATTTTTGTTAATCTGTAACAATCTAATTCATATACCTATTTCAATTTAATTATACCTTTACTCAGTTGTCAGAATCTGATTGAAAATAAATCAGATCATTATTCTCTGCTGATTTTTCTCCATCGAAATACTGTTTTTGTTAATCTGTAACAATCTAATTCATATACCTATTTCAATTTCATTATACCTCTACTCAGTTGTCAGAATCTGATTGAATAAAAAACTTAACATTTATAACAATTTAATTATACCTCTACTCAGTTGTCAGAATCTGATTGAATAAAACACTTAACATTTATAAGGAAAAAATTGACCATCATATGTTTTTGGCGTTTTTTTTGCAATTTTTAAGCAAAACTATTAGGAAAGCTAGATTAAGAAAAATATTACGGCACACTACTATTACATTATTATTATGACAGTAAAATATAATAATGTACGTGATATAATTAATTTCTCTCCATTCAGGAGTTCGTCATTTCAGCCCGTGCCTTGTCCGAACATTTATTATATTACAATGTTGCTATTATTGATCAGAAAAAATGATTTGACTTTATCAGGCTAAAATTTAAAAATAAATAAAAAATAAAACCTGTACATTGGACATTAGATTGGAGGTGAAATAATTGATGTCTGCCAGATTCCCTGCATAAGCGTACCTATCTTCATTTCAGCTGCTACCTTCGCTGGCTGAAACAGATGGCACGTATGATGCCACCCCATTTCTTGTTTTCAAAATAATTAGTAAACAATGGTAGAGAATTTCTGGCTGAAAAGGAATTGCAGCCGCTGGTCATTTGTCAATTTAGGGAATCTACGACAAACGAAGAGTATTTGTAGATGACGCCACGTCGCATTGCGGAGGAACGTCGGTCGAATGCAACAATTTTGCGTAAAAGAATTGGCTACATGTACAGCAAAGCCGTTGGAACTCTAACCTATGCATAACTGGCAACTCTATATGGTAGCCGTAGAGAACAACGGAACACGTTTGTCACAACCTACCTCATGGCAAATGATGCATATCAAAAGGTTCTAATGTGAACACAATGCATGGTCTAGTCCTTAAGGTCTTCAATTCCATTATGTTTCCACTACAACACTATGATATTACCATGTTGGTACTCTCTGTTATTTCTTGTGATTGGCACCTCCATATATATGTCTTAGATAGTTCAATAACTCAACTATGTCATAAACATATAATTTTTATGATATCAATCATAAAATTTTGAATCAAATTAAATTACAATTTCAAAACAAAATTCTTTAAATTGATAAAGATTTGATACTTATTTTTAAGGCTATTTTTTGTTCTTTTGTCTTTATAGGTTATGATTCCAACCTCATCTTCACCTAAAAGGTTAGTCTTTACTGAAGAGGTTCCATCAACAATCCCCTCATGCTCACATTCCAATGAACATGGGCACATTTCTTCTCCCATCAGCTACTCACATTTTTGGCCCCATAAAACCCCCATTCTAGGTGGTCTACCTATCTAAGCATTTTTTTGTATGGCCCCTCACTAGCTACTCATCCATTTGGGCTCAAGCAACCCCCATTCATGGAAGTCTATATATCGAGGTGTTTTCCTAACTCCACTACTCATGGAGTCTTATATTCAAGGTATTGATTATGAATTTCTCTCATGAAGTAAACAAAGTTCCATAGGATTTCCATGTCTCCATAATAGTATTCTTCCTAACCTCCATGCTCCATCATTTCACTAGTCTCATAGAATTAAATTTCTATGAGATAGACTAAAAATTTTCAAATCAGAAATTTTAATTTCCCAACTTTGTTTCATTTATAAAATTGATCTCATGTGGTGTTAATCTATCATTGTCCCTTCTATCCCATACCCCATTCTAGCACTCTACTTGCAATCAACCAAACAATTGTTGATACTCATATATACATTCTTTCCATTTCAAAGATTCACAACATCCTAAAATAATCTTAGAATTATTGCACATATAACAATTCTACAAATTTCCTCTAAATTAAGATCATAAAATCATGTGGGTGCATCAAATTTGTTGAAGATGTTATTAGTGTTGATCTTCATAATTATGTCGTCATTGCACTTGCAGAAAGAAAGAAAAAGAAAATATTTATTTTTAATATATATATATATATATGAAATGGGTTTCTTTCCATTGTAGGTCAAGAACCCATTGTATGCTTTAAGATTTGTTGAGTCATGTCAAAAGAGTCAAAATCATGATGTAATAGCCCTTGTGTGGCTCAAGAAACAAGAAAGAATTGAGTCTAGAAGCCACTAAGAGAGTAAGTCAGCCAACCCCTTCAATACGACCTAGAAGAGGCCTAATACACCCTCAAGAATTCTATATAAAGGAGATACACTCAACCTCATAAGGATAATCAAACACATGTTATCTAATCTAATCCAAATAAAAAAAAGAAGGAGAGCGAAAGAGGAAGAGAGAAACAATGAGAAAGGAGAAGGTCGAAATTTCCATTCTTGGGACTTATACTACTCACATGTGCGAGTTTGTTAGAAGAATTGGAGAAATATTGTTGGGGTTTGGATGGTGTGTCTTTTGGATGAATGGTCTTGGGTCTAGGTCTTGGAATTCTTCATTGAATTTGTTCTATAAAGAATAGTTTATGGGTTTTCCCCTTTTGGGGTTTTTCCCTAGATTGGAGCCTATTTCTGGTGTCTTCTTATTTGCATTGTGATCTTCTTATTGTCATTTTTCTTGATAATAAACAAATTGAAATTATAATAATGAAGCCCTAATCTAATATCATGAGAAAGTGTCAAGAATTAAGAGAAATAAAATTAATAATCACTCTAACCACTCAGGCATAGATTTCTCAACATGGTATCAAAATTAGGGCTTGTAAGAGAAGATAGAAAACAATATCAATTTGACTCCAATTAACCTTAAGAGAGGCATCTCTGAAAGGCCGAACTCATACCGTAAGAAGATTGAAATTCTAGGCATGATTATAAGCCCTATCTGTAGTATTAACATCGTCAGAATATAAAGGAAAAGCAAGGGAATTTGAAACATACAAGCCTTGTTCTAGGAGATTAAGCAGCTAGTCTCATAACCCTCTCTAGGACAAGTACTTTTGGCAAATAATTCAAAATTTTGGGAGAAAATTGTAGACCTATACTAAAAGAGCGAAGGCATACAAATTATATGTGTGAGGGATTGAAAGTCTAATCTAACTTTTCAAGGAAGGTCAAGCACATTAAGTAGTAAATCAAAGTATCGGGCATCATCTTCCTCTCTCTAGAAAGATCCAAAAAATTTGAGTAACTTCAAATCTCTAGTACATATCCCGAACTAAGTAATCTTATAGACCAAGCGAAGTATATTTTATTGTGAAAGGTTGAAGTCCCAAATTGTTAAGGGTGTTATAAGTTTCATTAGAGCATTGTTCTCAATTTTTACAAGGCATCAAAGCCTATTTGTTGGCACCTCCAATGATGCTATATTTATGAGCATAAGACTTCCTTGATAGCCTCTATCCAAGGTTTGAAATTTTTGTAAGGAGTGTTTTGTGCATAAGAGGACTGAAATCTTCTCTTAAGCATATGTCTTGTCACCTGTAGACTAAGTTTATCGAGAGTATTATTGGGTTCATTAGAAAGCTAATCTAAGCATGAGTCGAAATTAAAAACTATTGTTAAAGGATATGTAATTCAAGGAAGCACCAAGACCTACGCAATATACCTATGCATGAAAATAATCCTAGTCCAATCTATAGAAAAGAAGTACTAGGTCTTTCAAGCCATTGTCATTTTTTAGATCGAAGTTCTAAGCATCTTTGTGGGTGATCAATCTACAAGTGTGGATCAACCCTCAAAATAGTATTAAGCATATCCAAATTTGTAGGCCTAATTTGAAGGCCACAAGAAGAGATTTGAGACTTCCTTCACTCCCCCTCAATCGTAATTTAACAAGCATATACAAGTGGCAATAGAACCATAATATGGTAACGATTATGTAGGTACCTACAATGGTATAGATCCACGAAGAAGTGACAACTTTGTGTATAAAAGTCAAGGTTTTGGTCCACTATTCTAAGCATGTCTATATATGTGTGTGTGTGTGTGTGTGTGTGTGTGTGTGTGTGTGTGTCGATTGTAGACAACCATAGGGTGAGCTGACCTATGGAGTGGCATGGAATAAAATAACCAATGGTATGAGATCCATAAGTTTCTGAGTATGCATATCCACAATAACGAAATTGGCTTACACACACACACACACACACACACATGGTCTGAATCTAATCAACAATGAGTCGACATCCCCTCTTGACATTGGAAAGGTATATTTTTCAAATATATATATTGTGGTATGGTAGTCATTTTGTAATTGTGAAGAAGTTATATCAATAGGAAGCATGTTTAAGCAGGGAAAATTTTAAGAAGCCCCCCTAAATTTATAAGTATAATAAATGGGCGAATCTCCATGGTATATAGGAAAAATGGAAGACGATTTTATCAGTAATATAATATGTATATGTAATTTTTTGGCGAATCTCTCACCAGGCATGGCGAATATTTTACTCAATTATAAAATCTT
>APFE030727187.1:11891-56264 GCA_000404065.3 Pinus taeda | reverse complement strand
TTTATTTATATTTTTATTAATTTACCATACCTCTTTTATAAATATGGTATTTGGGCCTTTGGCCCATAGGGTTCACTTAAATAAAACCTATTCTTGAAAATGGGCGGATGGATTCACTTAAATAAAAACCTATTCTTGAAAATGGGCGAATGGAAGGTTGTAACTCCTAATTTCAAGGGCTAAATTTACCCTTTTTACCCTCTCCCTTAAAATAAGGTGGGCTATTTGAGGTGAGTTGTAAAAATGTAGTATGATACAAAATATTCGCCCACTAAAAATTTAACACCCCTTAATTTCCCCAAAGGGCCAGCATTCGCCCCTAAAATTTTCTATGCGTTTAAGGGTTTCCATTGAAAGCCCTAGTCCTAGAGCACAATCATCTATAAGAAAGCTACATCTACAGTGACTGTTCACATTGTAAAGGAATTTCTGGTATATAATATACAAGTAGTGAGTAAGGTCACAATAGTGTGACAATGACAACAAGGATATTTCCTTGGAACTAGTGCAAGACAAGTTCTTCTTTGACAATAATTGTTGAAGCATTTTAAAATCAATTAACAAATTTGATAGAAGAAAAATTGAGAGAATGCTCGGAAAAATAAATATAGTTATGACTTGTGCATCACTAATTTGCTAGCAAAAGTGGAGTAGCATACTGATCCTGATGCTAGAAGAGGCATGTTTAGGAAACAAATATATATAGTGAAGAATATCTTGAGTTGATGCACAACTTAAAGAAAAAAAATAAATAGACCATGGCATCCAATTTGCTAGCAAAAGTGGAGTAGCATACTGATCGTGATGCTAGAAGAGGCATGTTTAGGAAACAAATATATATAGTGAAGAATATCTTGAGTTGATGCACAACTTAAATAAAAACAATAAATAGACCATGGCATCAAGAATAACATGCTCTTATAACAACCACTATGACAAAGGTATGTAACCATGAGGTATGTATGGCATATTTTATTAACAGTCCAACATGAAATGTTGTAGGTTAGTCAATTGTATGGTTATAGGGCTTGTTTTTGAAAATTGTTTATATTGGTATTGATATCTAAAACCCTCAATGACACATGAAAAACCCTAGTCATATGGAAACCCTAACCCTATTTCATTTGTCCTCTCATAGAAACCCTAACCCTTGGTATTTAGGGTTTGTGTGAAAGCTAGGATTCATGACATATATGAATGGATGAGGATGATAATCAGTATATAACTCCCTTGTTCTAGGTTTGGCACTTAAAAAACTTGAAGTCCATCCTCTAGGTTTCCATGGTAACCCTAGATTGACTTCTTGACATCATGTTTTTGTTATTGTATACTTTTCTTTGGTGTTCTTGTCAATAAATATTGCATGTACAAGAAGTAAAGAAAGTAGGATGAACATATCCTATGTTTTGGCAAGCATAATGATAGGAGGGAACTATAACAACCCTAAAAGTGGTTGGATCATTATGCATAAATAGATATTCATGGTATGATCGTGTAACTATGGATGCCTAGAACTAATTGATGGAAGGGAATAATTAATAATAAAATACAAAAGGATCCATGAAACTGATATATAATAGTCATCTAGCCAATATAAAGATCTTGCTGCAAATAAATTTCTTCATCTTTAGAAGAATGACTATGATAGTGTCACCTTTTTTATTTAGTCTCTATATTTTTTTGCAAACTTCTTATGTGATTATTGTTTTAGTTGCAGCATGTGGTTCCATTCTTAAGAGACTAAATGACTAGATGTGATTTGATGAAGATAATATTCCACTAATGAATATGATAATGACTTAAGGAGGACCATGATGTTGATGCTGACACGATACTCTACATAATCATGCTATATGAAGAAGATGAAGACAAACATGATGTGATTCTATTGGGTTTTTTCCTTGACAATAGGTCTAGAGGAATGTGTGTACACCATAACGAAAAATGTGATAACAAGTTCCATAACCATTTCTTGGTAGATCACTTTCCTAATGCTCAGATGGAGCTATATTCAAATTCCATAGTGACTAGTTTATGAATATGCAACAGATAAAGATTGATGATATGGAAAGTAATGACTTGTCCTTATGAAAAGTCGTGAAGGAATATGGCCCCATGATGTGAATAAACATTGGTGACACATAATAAGGAAGCATACAAGAAGTTGATGGTACCATGATATCCATAGAACAATAGACAACTGACATTGGAAACAAGTCTCTACTTAAGAAGGAGCTTGGATATATTCCTTTCATGTGTAAAGGAATGAGTAGATCCTCCCTCGTTAAGAGGGATAGATAGAAACATCATTATTATCTTCACATCATGAAGAAATAATGGAGGATTGGGTAAGCATCTGATACCGATATAGATGCTCTTTAAGGATTGCATCCAATAGGCAAGAGTAGTCAAAGAGGAGATTCGTTGAGGTTGTTAAAATCCAAGATAGGAATGGTCCTAAAAGGACATACTTTATGAACATCTGGATGGAGTATGTGCCTTGAGAGAGAATGATGAGGATGTCTATAAATCATTGTGTCCCTAGCATTGTGCTCTAATCTATTGGATATATAGAGTATTTAGTCTATGCCTCACTATATGAAAATGTTGGTCGATATGATGATCTGCACTAACATAAGATGAAAAGATAGCTTATGAGATGGATTACCAACCTAACTCTTTTTATGAGAATAATTCAATGAAAGTATTTTCCTTGTACCTATAGTCAATTATGAATACCTCCCTAGTTAAGAGGTAGTGTTAAAGATGTAACTAGTGTTGGTATTTCATAATTATGTCATCATTGTACTTGTAGAAAGAAAGAAAAAAGAATATATATATATATATATATATATATATAATATAATATATATATATGAAGTGGTTTCTTCCCATTGTATGTAAAGGAACCATTGTGTGTTATAGTATTTGTTGGGTCATGAAAATAGATTCAAAGTCATGACTCTATAGCCCTTGTGTGGCTCAAGAAACATGAAAGGAAAATTATTATTGTATAAAATTGGGTATAGAAGCCACCAAGAGAGTAAGTTGTCCATCCCCTTCAAGTTGGCATAGAAGAAGCCCAAGCCACCCTTAAGAAGTATATATAAAATAGATATGATCAACCTCATAAGGATAACCACAAACACCTTATCTTATTTGATCCAAGCAAAAAAAAAGTAGAGCGAAAGAGGGAGAGAGAAACAACGAGAAAGGAGAAGGTCAAAATTCTGTTCTTGGGACTTCTATAGCTCACACATGTGATTTTGTTGGAGGAAATAAAGTTTCCTTACTTCTAACCTTACAGAAATATTGTTGGGGTTTGGCTAGATTATCTTTTAGGTGGATGGTCTTAGGTCTAGGCCTTGGAAGTCTTCATTGAATTTATTCTATAAGGAAGAGTATTTGGGATTTCCCCTTGTGGTGTTTTGCCCTGTCTTGGAGCCTATTTTTGGTGTCATATTTATTTCATTGTTGACATTTGTCTTGATGATGAATATATTGAAATTATAATACTTATGTCCTAATATAATATTAAAAGAAAGTGTCAAGAATTAAGAGAAATCAAATTAATAATTACTCTAACTACAATGCCCTAGATTCATAATATAATTATATTTTATTCCAACAGTCTAACAAATTGGAAATGAGAAATGAATATCCTAATGTCATGAGTGATTTAGCTCTTTATTTTTTGTATACATTACTATTTAATTGAAATATTTTTGTGGTGGAGGCTTGCTACCATAACCATACTCCTACTTGGGCATCCATGTGAACCATTTACTGATCTTGAAACAAATGATATAAAATTTAACTAAAAGGAATTGGGTAAACCAAATTCCATTCATTTACCTTTTCACATTTCTTTCCTTGCTTACTTGGTGACTATTACAAGAAATTTTAGCTGAGGCATTTTGAAGGAGTCCAACTGACTTGTAGCACAACTATTGTTGTAATTTTCAGTAGTCCCTAAAATTATCTCAATTTCATAGATTAATCACTATTTTATCAATTTATATATTTCATAAAGCCATTTTCATTAATTATCCAATTCCAGAATGTCTTCACCCATGCTCCAAAACCCATGCATATTCATTTGACAAGCATGTGTTATACATGCACACTTTCCACACTAATCATATGTTGTTATTTTTAAAGTCAAATTTCAGTTGTTGTTGTTTTCATTCATTCACACAACAAATGACATAAGCATAATCACATTAATATTGGTAGTTAATAAAAAGAAACCATTCTTTCACACCTGTCGGATGGGCACTCCACATGACATGGGATCCATAAGGTTACTTTACTCTATTGATCAAAACATAACAAGTAGTATACCATTCACACAATCATCATTCTTTTAAAATTAAATTAAGTATCCTCCCACTATGATGGTTCTCAACAAATTACCTTTCAAATGAAATAACATTACTGTGTCCTTTTCTTATTTTGCCCATCATTCACACACAACCACACACACACAAAGATATATGTGCACAATTTGAGTTAGGGAAATTCCTTCTTATGGAATTTCCATAGTCATCACATTGTTGTCTAGTTGGTCCATGTGGGCTAAGTTGGGACTCATTAGCTATCAATTTATCCTCTTTTGTCGTCTAATGTGGGTTTTTGCATGCACAAAAATTGATCAAATTCTTGAACTTCTAGTTGGGTTTCATTCAACCATTCTCCATGAGCTTCTTCTCCTCCCACACCCAATGGATCAAATGAATACCAAACCACAAAGGGAACAAGGGAAAAATGAAAAAGAATAATAATAAAAAAAAACAACAAACAACAAAAGACATGGTTATGCTCAAAGTCAATAAAACAAAAACATGCATCCAAAATCAAACAAATAATTGAAAAACGAGAGCAACACATCAACCATTATATATTTACTTCAATAAGAGAAGTTAGTGTACTAGAAGATGCACAAGTTTTTTTAATTATAGTCGTTCTTCAAGGTTCCAAAAATATTTTTAAAGATGTCAAGAGGAATTTTCAGTATTTGGGAGAGCTGATAGGAATGCTCCCCCATCTCTCTTGTACATTGTTGGTTGTCGGTTCATGTACCTGGAGTTTACATGAACTATTTTTATTTTCTTGTTTGTTATGACATTCTTGTATCAAGCGTTCTTCTTTGCAATCCCAACATGTCAATGTCCTCTTCTTCTTTCCAACCTTATGAGGCTTCTCTATAATCTTGTTAATATGAAACCCTTCCATATCTATAGAGGTGATGCATGTTGCAACAACCTTCGCACATAGGACAAGTTGTGTAGCAACATTATATTTAGTTTTTCCTATTCTTCTTGTTTTCTTAGGAGAACCTTCTTTTTCATTGTCAACATGGATTTGGTCCATAACATGTTGTACCATACTATTGTACACAACTCTATTTCTTGTTACAATCATGTCCTCTTATGTGTTATTACACACAAATAGCTTTCAATTGCATCAAGCATAAACATATTAGCTCATTACCTTGGCATGGAAAGACTATGCATGTTGATATAAGACATGTGGACCTAATGTTGTTCACCTATCTAAACCCCATGTTAGTAACATAAAAAATATATATTTAATAATTCTATCAAGGTTAGCAATCCCATGAGCTATAAATCCAAGGGAAATTAACATATACAATAATTATATAGTTGTATTAAATTTCACTTGATCCTCTTTAGCTCCAGGGCTAAATTGAAGCTCTAATCATACCATACTATATCAGAACTTCTAAATTTCTCTGGCCTATCCAATCGAAGTGTTGAATCTAACCTCTGATACTGCTTTGTAATGCTCCCTCCCATCCCCTTCTACTATCTTATGTTGTGGGAGGTATTGCTTATATAATTGACCTAACTTCTAAGGTCTATTATGAAGATGGGGTCACAAAAGTTTCACTGTTTCCAATGCGATTAAAACTTGAGACCAATGCCACCATTACATTTTGGTCATTGAGGGCTCTTCATTGATATAAATTTTATCCCAATCTGACTCCTAGAATAGGCCATATCAACATTCGACTCCCATGTGGCACTGACATGGCATCTAGGTGTGACCCACATGGGACTGCCATGTCAAAAAACGGGGTTCACTTATTCCTCAGCACTTACGTCGCTTCCATGTGATTGTTTCTGCATCATCTCAAGCACGGGGCCCACATGGTCCTTCGCCTTATGTGTTTGTTGGGTTTTCTTCATTATATGAATTTTGGGATTAATTCCCAATACATGTGGGATCTGTAGGCTACATCACACCAAACCAACCATTATGTCATGGAATTCCCATTTTATTTTGTAATGGCACAATGTTCATGGCAGTTGGATGTGGTCTGGCGACAAGTTTCCTCCATGAACCATGGTTGGGGTTACCTACTCTCTATCGATAACTCGACTTCACGAGATTATATAATGCCAAATTCATGCCACTTAGATGTATTACCTCCTATAGTGGATAAGATTCAAGGCCAGGTAATGGGGAATGAGAGGAAACAAGGTTCCACACCAGAACCATGGCCAGGTTGGTCTAACCCTTGCACTCCTTGTGAAGATAAGCTTTCATATAATGTACACTAACATATGTTGACCCATCAACATCAATTATCTCCATTCCAAAACATAAAGTATGTATCAGACACGGATTCTAATGAACCAATGGCCCATGTGTCATGGTTCTCATGGGGAAATGCTCCACTAGGAGCCTCTCAGTGTCATCCTCACTCATATAGAAATAAGTTGGACCCTATCACTTCCAATCTTGCTAGATTATGGGTGAAACAATAGAGAAGTTATTCAATGTAACAATAAGGGAAACCTTCCCCATGCCTAATTGTTTATGGATTTAGATCAAAGACACTAAAGTCCTAATCTCTCAATGAACTCCCTGATAAAGAAAAAATACATAGTGTTACATAGTTGCAAGAGGAAAGTTATAGTCTGACTGCATACATCATAAATCTATCATACCATCTAATTCCTTTAGTTATTTTCACTATTACCATGTAATATAGAGATAGAGAGTGTGAGTTATCACAATAGCATTGGGGTAGTCCTTGTCCACACAGCGTGATAATTCATTTATTTCATAGGAGGCTAGATAGCTTGTAGATCATGAATCTAGTAGTAGTCGACATAATCCAACCCTTCATTTCAATCATTGATGGTTCCTAGCCATAGTAACTAATTGAATATGCATAAATACACAATTTATCATTGTTTCATAAGTCAACTATTCATCAATTCAATCTTGTTATTCTTTATGTTCATAGTATACTAAACAACTTTAGGTCATATTCATGACATGGGACTTCATAATGAAAACACTCATTAAACCACAAACATATGAGATAGTTTATAAATCCTTAACATAACAACGAGTCCTAGTATTATTTCATAAGCATACAAGATCGTGAACTATTCTTAAGCATAATATGAAATATCATAACCCTATGAAATATCATAACCCATAGTCCAATATACATGAGAATTTATACTTATTTTTGTATGTTTGAATTTCTTGAAAATTAAGGAGGGACTTAAACTCTAACCCAACCATATGCGAGCTACATTTCAATATTTCTTGTAGTTGATTATCCCTGAGTTAGATCCAAAGTTTTAAGGGGCGCGTGTTCAGGGAAACCAGACCAAAGGATTTGTCACACAATCAGGAGATGGAGTCCACTTTCCAAGTGACATATCAACAACCCCTCAGTCCATGAGGTTGAATCCCTTGAGCTTATCACTGAGCACTTTAGCTTAGACACTGACTAGTTAAATTTACAATTTAACTCCAACACCTCTTTACTCTTTCTCTGCAAATATTCTCCCAAATTGGTTCTCTACTCCTATACTATCGCTCTCAATATTCATGGGCCTCTCAATCTTCATGGGATATTTTCCTTCGTTTCCCCTCTCCTTGTGTTCCTTGAATATGTTGTGCCTCCCTTGCATCATATTTCATAATACAAGAAAACATGGGTGTTTCCCTCATCCAATCACATATTTTCTTCTGTTAGGTGTTGGTTTGGTCTATTATGCCACCTCCTTCGTCTTCAGGTGAGGGTTCCATATCCACTTCCCCTCTCTATCATCCCAGTCTTCCATTCCCTTTCTCTTAGTCCATGAGGAGGAACAAGGATAGTGCCATCCTTCACCCCATGCTTCCCACTACAAAATATTTAATTCCCATCAATGCGAGTTGGTAGTTGGTAAGGGAAATGTTAATGAGATTAAATGTTGATGGTATGGTTCTACTGAGTAGGAACATGTTAACGGTGTTGGATCCGCCAACATTTAGGTGTCTACCTGATATGAGGTCCCAATTAGACCTCACACTATTTGGTGTAGGAGTCCCATCCAGCATGATGGCTCGATTTCCATATGCCTAGAGATTTTCCTTGATTCTTGTTGTTCAACACATGAGAGTATTGTAATGGTACCTTTAGAAATTAAGGTGAGTGTACCTAGTGAGTGTGTAATGTAACTGTGTCTAAGTTCTCTTACTGCAAAAATGGAGGAAAAAGTGAGCCTTAAAGTGAGAAGTAATAGTACCACCCAAGAAGAGACACACATGAACTAAGAAGCTCTATCCAAAATCTAGTGGAATAGTCCACAACAGGTGTGGTAGTAATTAAAACAAAATTATAGGGAAAGATCTGTCCACCATCTAGCATAATAGTCCATAATGGACCTGGTGGTCATTATAACTAGTAAGAGAGAAAGGTTTTTCTTATAATATGTGGCATATTCCACAGGGATGAGAGACCCGTGATAACCAATATAGGACACTCACAATGAGCTAAGCACTAAAACAACTGAAATAGTTCAACTATATTAGTACTTTTGAAACAAACATGAATTACAAATGCTCAAAGAATAGTCTTACAAACATCTACAAGTCATGCATAGAAACATGTTGGCCTGAATAAGCTTATGTATTAAGAAAACATTCCATGACACATATTCACATCATACATCAGTAGTCTCAGTGGCGGTACATTGGAGCCCCTCCTTTCCCCTCAAAGAAATTATTGAAATTATCTATACTTTGTGGGAGGAGCCAAGGTGAATATTTTTTCTCTCATACAATGAGGGGGTATATATAACCAAGGGTGATGCTTGACCCTTGTGACTCTTGGACTACCGTCATGATTGTTCAACTTCCTATGAATTTTCAAATGACATGACTCTTGATATTCATATGTGTCCATTGGAATTTCACTTTACATTACATTCAATTTACAATAGATATGACCCATAATAGTGATGTGGCCTTTGATAACTCATGATATGACTTGACATGATACTAATGACATGGACTAGTCTGCTAAGGTGGAAATGTCTAACTATTGTTGCTGCTGAGTGATATATCCATTCTTGGATGTTCTCTCTCTTCTCCTTTGCGTAGCTTCATGATGCAAGGTCTTCAATGACCTTTGGTCTTGAGAGGTGTTTGCATGCATGAGTTCCCTTTTCTTGTTCTTGATAAGCTTCTTTTTCCATCCAACTATAAGTGATTCTTCTAGCATGTTCACTCGTTCTTCTTCTCCTTCATCATCTCATCATGATCTAACAGTGTACCTGTTCTTGCAATTCACTCACGACAGGACAACATCACACAAAACCTCCTAATCTAAGTTGAAGAATTGTTATCCATGGATTGGGCTCAGGACATGTGACAGGGAGGGATACTAGTTACTGAGACTACGTTGAGTGTTGCTTAGACTTGTTTGAGAAACTCCTAAGCACAACCTTCACTATCAGGAAAAATTGATTGGACAGTTGAGACCATTAGTGGCTATTGCGACGTGGGACCTAGGGAGGTAGGTTTGCATAGTTTCCAGAGGCAAGGCAGGAATGGGTAGTAAAGAGGCCTGGGAGGACAGGTCTGTGTAGTTCTTGAGATCACTGAGTCTCTGCTGAGGGAGGATACTAGGATGAATTTTTTCATAGTTCTAAGAGGAAAGAAAGGCTTGGGCCTTTTTGCATTGTGGGGTTCTAGCAGGTAGGGAGGAAGCTTGATGACTTATCTTGAGAAATGTGCAGTTCAACTCAAGCTTTAAGAAGCTACTAAGCAATTTTGGGAGGAAGGAAGTTTCCTTAGCTCTGGAATTGCACAATGCAACTGCCCCTGGGGATAGTGATTGGGACTATGCAGTTCTAGGTAGTAGGGTTTGATCATTGAGGGTCGAGATTGTGAAGTGTGCAATTTAGTTGGGGTTCGGCGAATGAGAGTTGTTTGGTTAGGAGGATTTTCGAAAAATGTCTACGTGTGGGAGGGAGGTGAACCTGTGAGGAACTTGAAATTGTTATCACAAATTTAGCATATTTCAACAACATAGACCACTAGAACAACAAGACAATGCATTAACATATGTGAGACTGTCTAGAACAAAAATTGACAAGTGCGACACATGAGAAAGACCCTAGGACAACCGTGACAACACTTGTGTGACAGTGCTTACAATTTTTTGTATGAGCGTGACCGATGTTTACATAGCTAGGATATATCAAACACACAAAGAAAAACCTTCAAACGCATTAGAAAAGGACTACAATCATGATAAAAGATTCCAACATGCCAGAAGACAATAATTGATCAAACAAGCAAAAGGGGTGAAAATACTCTGTGGAAGCTCATGAAATGAGCTCAAGTGCTTGCAACAATAAAGGTAAATACCAAGGAAGGCTCCAAAATTTGAATGCAAGTGAAAATTTTGGAGGGTATTGCAACTACTATAGCACTTCATGACACACTGGTTGAATACCAACTTCTCTGTCTTGGTTCATTTTTAGTTCAGGGCTCCTTCAAGGAGTATTGATTCATCATGCAGATTAATTTGGTTTCTCCACTTACGATATGGAAGACATGGTTCCCTTTGTACCTTCTCAATTGAACACAACATAAGATTCAACCAGATCACAATGTTTTTAATTGGGAAGGATAGTTTAGCTCACAAGCTTATGATTTTCAGAGTACAATTTTCATCTGTAGTGTCGCTCCACTACTAGTAGGCCTAGACAATACCCTGGTAGAGTCATGCAGAAACAAAAACATTTCTCCATTGCCATCGAGCCTGGACAGTACCCTGGTGGAGTTGTTTGCTTCACCTCTCTACACAGGAAGCCTTTCTCTTCTTTCAACTTTATTATTTAAGCACTTATTTATTTTTGCAGTGGACGAGGGATATCGACTTATTGAGAGAAAAATAGGTTGTCCCTTTAGAGAAGCATATAAATACCTGTAATTTAGGTTTACTCATTTAGATTTTCCCCTTCTTCATTTCTACTAGTTGGATAGGCTTGGAAACACCAAAGAAGAAAAATGAGTACAGGTATGAGGTTCCCATATTAGACATAGGTTCATGGCTGGACCAAAACTCTCACTACAGATGGATTGTATTTTCCATTACGACTTCATCAGCCAAAAGTTACATGTAAATATAAATAATATGGACACAGGACTAGCAGAGGGTTGTAGTGTCTGAACACTCTTCAAACTTCATCCACAAACACACTTGGAAGCTGGAACACAGTAAGGAACAACACTTATTCACATGTAAGAAAAACAAGAGAAAACGGAAGGGAAACAAGACAACAAACAACAAAATGACTATGTACATAGTGAGTGGCGCGACCCCAAATCTCATTGAAAATAAAATTTTAATTCTCAGCCATTAACAAGGAGAGAGTCAATCTTCCCGTGAAGTGATTGAAGATGATATATGTATTGGTCAAGCTTCTCATGCGTAGTGTAAGGACCAATCCACAAGGATTGAAATTTAGTGTGCTTGCCTTTGTCCTCGTGGGATTTTTCCCACTTTAAAACTAAGTTACCCACACTGAAGCTAGTCTTCCCTACAAACTTTCTGTGAAACCATCTCTTGATATGGTTCAGATGGAGTGAAATTTTTTCTTTTTCTTTCAGGCTTTTTCCTATAACTTGTGTAAAGTGTCCATCCTACACTGAACTAAAAGACACGACTTGCCCTAGGATTCTTGGGATAATTGAAGAGTAGGCAAGTAGATGTTCAGCATGAGGATGGCTTCCTTTCCATACACTAGGAAGTAAAGGGCAGTATTCATAGAAGGCTTAGGTGTGACTTGGTCAGCCCATAAAGCATTCACCAGAGCAGAGTGCTAGTTTCACTGCTCAAAGAGTATGGTCTTTTTGATGACGTGAATGAGATTCTTATTTTTGGATTCGGCAAGACCATTTCCCCGTGGTTGGTAGTTAACAGAATGTTTCAAAACAATACCATTTTCTAATGCAAACTCATAAATATTTAACGAAGAAAAGTGTGTTGCATTGCCAGAAAGACGTAGGAATTCCAAACCTAGAAATGATATTCTGATGTAGGAAGTAGATGACTTTTTGATCATTCACTTGTTTCAATGAAACTGCCTCTTTCCACCATGTGAAATAATCTGTCAAAGTCACAATATAGTAATGCTTCTTTGATGAATGTGGGAAAATTTCCATAATGATATCCAATCCCCACTATTGGAATGGTTCTTCCACTACAACAGGCTACAGTGAGGTTTCTAACTTCTGATTTCTATTGGCACACTTTTGACATATCAGACACTTGTGGGTGTCGGCATGCACATCCTTGAATAATGTAGGCCAATAGGAACTGACTCGCATGACCTTGTGTTTTGTGGTGTTACCCGTGAAGTGTCCCTTAGCAAGTCGATCATGGATATCATGTAAAAAATTATATGAATATTGTGCCTCCAGGAACATGAGAAATATGCCATTATGGTGCTTTTTGTATAGCACCCCATGCACCAGTTGGTATGATAATGCTTTGTTTTGAAGTACCCTCTTCTGCTATGAACAAAAATGAGAGGGCACAGTGCCATGCTCAAGGTAATAGCACACATATTTGTACCAAGAGTTTTTTCCTGAAGTGTGAGAGGCTTGCTCAACATTTTACATTTCTATTCCTTGCTTCGAGCTTGTGAGCTCTTCTTCTTCCTCCTATGCATGAATTGCTTTCACTGCTAACTTACAAATACTATGACCCTTGATGGTTTGAACAGGTTTAATGTCAAGATCATATTGTTGTAACCTAGTCATCCATTTCGCCATTCTCTCACCCAGCTCTTGGTAAACAAGTAATGATATGACTATTGGGTGTGGAACAAAGATTTCACTCATGAAAGAGATGGGTCAATCATTTTTCAACTCATCCTTTTGAGTGGGTAAAACAACAACAAAATTGTTAGAAGTAAAAGTGTAGAGCAAGAAATATTTGATGAAGTTTGGGCTGAGTGTCAATGTTTCTGCTACTGCTTGCTTTATATTGGTGATCACATCCTTTTCCCTTTTGCCCCAATCATAGACAAAATCCTTCTTGATCATCTCTTGTATAGGCTTGATGATGTAAGCATAGTCAAAGATGATCTTCCCCAAGAAAGACTACATGGCTTTCTTATTTACGAGGTGGAGAATTTGCATGATTGTCTAAACTCTGTCTGGACCTACCTTGATCCCACTTTTAGAAATAATGTGTCAAAGAAGGTTACCCTTGGACACTGTAAATATGCTCTTCTTGGAATTCAAGGATATCTCGTATTTCTGGCATCACTCAAAAATTTTATAGAAATGGCGTAGATAGTTTGATCGCTGTCTCGAGAAAATTGTTACATCATTGAGGTAGACCGCTACGCTATGTCTGACAAGCCCACAAAAGTTGATGTCCATTACACGATGAAATTTTGCACCTACATTAACCAACCCAAATGACATTGTATGAATTGCGAATGAACCAAACTTGGTACAGAATATAGTTTTGAGTCTGTCGGGCTCTCCTACCAAAACCTAATTATAACTTGAAAAATTGTTAAGCAAGGAAAACATCTCTACTCGAGATATTGTTTGCAATATATGCTCCATGGATGGAACTGGGTAGTTTTCCTTGTTTGAGGCGTGATTGAGGTTGCAGAAATCTACACACAGGATGATCTCTTCGAACTTCTTCCTAATAGAGACTAAGTTGGACAACAATGTCAAATGTCACTTTATAGATGATCTGAGCATCCAACAACTTGGTCAATTCTTTATGTATAAGGGGCTCAAGTGTTGGATGAAATTTTCTCAGTTTCTATTGAAAAGGCCCAACCCCTTCTTTGATCAGTATAATGTGATAGATAATTCACGTGCCATATATCCTAAGATCATCGTACATACACACAAATACATGACGATACTTCTTGAAGAGGCAGATAAAATCTTGCCACTCGTGTGGTGTACAACGAATATCAAGATTCACATACTTCATATCTTACTCTATTCCCATATTGATTTGTTCATGCAACAATGTAGAGTTGTGGGTCTTAGCATTCACAGGTCCATGAAAATGGTTCCTCAGGTCATACAACTTGTCAAGTGATACCACACCCTTAGGGATAAGGTTTCCTTTTCTTGTACTAGTTGATTCCTACAGAGTATTCTCATGCTCATGCTCGTCTACCGTTGCATCCTTGAAGACGTTAGTGTTTCCCATGAACTACAATATCTCTTGATCATCATAAAAAAATGCATAAGTTAGTGATGTTTTCTGGGATAGATGGTTTATACAAAATATCAATATAAAAATTGTCCCTTAACGATAACATCCTAGCAACTACGTTTTCCAAGGTATCCATAGTTTCATTATGCATTCTTGGCACTAAAATAATATTTAAAGCTTGGAAATGAGAAATGAGTTTCCATACCTCTTGTTTTTAACTCTTAAGATGCAGTGATGCACAATGTACAGTGTTATGTACCTAATGCATCATGATTTCATAGTCACCTACCACTTTTAGAATAACAACCTTGAGCTCAATGGTTTTCTGTTAGCCCAAGATGAGTGCTTCATACTCTGTGGTGTTGTGTGTGCACTCGAACTTGAACTTACTAGAGAGAAAATGTTTCCTCTATAGAGAGTCTATCAAAAGATAACTGGCTCTAGAGCCCTCCTACGTTTTGGATACATCAAAGTACATGGTCCACATATCATCTGTATAGGGACCACTTTCTACACTAGTACTACTGCTACTACTACTACCACTACTTACTATAGAAGTTTCATTTTCACGAGTTGGGCACGGAAGGAGGGCCAACTATGTGTCTGGTGGAATAGGGAATGACTCTGCAAGATAGCACCCCAACTGTATCTCTAAAAAGAGTTTTTCGAACATAAGTTCTATGAAAGCCAAAGACTCATTTTCTCGATTCAAGGGAGTCACGTTGTGCTTCATGTATCTTTCTGGCAACACTCAGATCTGGTTGTTCCTACCCTTATATGGAAGCCATAAGTGTGACTAGTTGGTGGCAAAGTATCCTTGCAACTTACTTGACGAGTCTTTGCTGAGCAATGCCTCATATGCTTCCGAGATGTCCACAATTGCAACATTGATGCATTAATGAACTCACTCATCAGATGTTAGCTGGATGATGACATCCCTGAGTTCACCAATTGATAGCACACAAGTTATATCTAGTTGGATGATCTATGTACTTTTCTCACTCCATTGAGCATTGATCTTCTTGGTGATGGAGAGTGGTGTGACATTGATCAATGACTTGAATCAACAAAGAAGTTGTGAACACTAAGGATAAATATTTCAAATGATAACAAGAATGGTGGGCAGAAAGAGTTTGCCTCCTCCATGCAGAGCACATTAAGCACAAATGTGAGATCATCATAAGACTTACTAGATCCTTTTTTCTAAGAGGTGGAATGACTAGTAGAGGTTTCCCCAAGTTCTTGTAGAAGAATGTCCTGTTGACTCATGATTTTTAAAATTCAAATGAAGAGATATTTGCATGAGTCTTCTTCATGTATTCTACAATATGATAGTCTATTGCGAGAAGACTCACCGGGGCGTCCAGGGGTGGAACTTCATTCATTGTTTCTAGTGGGATGATTATATCTTGGTTGCTTATAGAAAGATTTTTTGTTGAAGCTCTCTTCCCAGACTTGCTCTGAGTGTTCTATGTTGAGTCAACTAGAGAATCCACTTTCCTTAACATATCTTAACATATTTTATTCTTCGGTATCTCAATCACACTTGTGGCCCCTTAAATTCTCAATTTATATAAGTTATTTTGCTTCAGGGATAAACCGTCACTTAGAGGCTCCTTATTGGTGGTGCTCTTCTAGGCTACGAGAGCATACGGATATATGTTTACTACATCCCTAATGATTGGAGCTTCATCAAGTGCAGCAACTTCTTGTTCTTGATTGTTAGGCTTAGCCTGCTCATGAACCATGATTGTGTTGGAAAACTGTGTAGCTGACTGCTCATTCCATGGTTCCATTCTGGGCACGTTCTTTCTGAATGGGGTTCATGGTGAAACATGTAGTATGAATCTGTAGCGATTTTCTCAAGGTTCAGAACTAGGTTGGAGCTCTACATAGATTTGGTTGGTTGGCTACTGCTACTCCTACTCTTGGAAGCTACATTCTTCTTTTGCAGGTACTTGGGGGGCCTGTTGCTCATGATAGTATCACTTGTCCTGTGTTTAAGTTTGGCCACTTTGGTAGTTAGGGACTTGATGAGATGAGTAAGCTTCTCAATATCATTTACTTCCTTTTCCTTAGCCTTTCTCACTGAGGTCTAGGACCTCTTACCCATGCCTTTAGAGTCCTTAGTGGGTTCATAGTCTACAATGACTCCAGTAGCATGTAGGTATTTCTCCACAATAATAGACTCCTCATATTTTTTTGTTAATGATCATCTCATAGCTCTCTGAATGAACTACACAACACTGCTTGGTAGGGAAGAAGTGTAGTAGTCGACAATCATGGAGTCGTGAGGTTTAGTGTCATTCGAGAACTTGTTCAGAATATGGTTGAACCTCTGATTGAAGTCTTTGACCTTTTCTTTCTACTCCATATTGAGACTACCCAACTCATTCAGTAACATGGCAGAGTTCTTGTCTTCAGCAAACTTTTGCCATCCAAGGTACATGGAAATAGTTTACATGCAACGTCATCGTAACATATGTTGAGTGCCTTCAAATGTAGGTAGAAAGTGTCTAAGTGATTTTCTACCTTCACTATCTTGCCAGGGTCATATTTTTTTAAGAGCTTGTTCACATGTCTTGGCATCTTGTAGAGGACACCCATAAGTGCTAATGGGCCCTGAGTCATGTAATCCAGATTTTGGTCTATGATGTTCTCCTCTTCATTGTCCTCCTCTTCCTCTTCTAAATCTAATTATTTCTCTTATTAATGTGTTAGTTCCTCCTCTTCTCCTCCTCCTCATTTGTTTCCTTCCCCTCCTCCTCCTTCGCCAAAACTTGAAACTGAGAGTAAGAGGTTGTCTTCTTCTTCCTTTCGAAGGAGTGGGGATTCCTTCTCTTTTTCCATAGCTTTTGGTAGCTCCTCAAGAGTGGAAAAGATCACTTCTTCGAGATATGTAACTACTACTCTTGTGGGAATAGTCTTGTCCTTCTTTTGAGAGTATGCAAGAGTGTACACTCCCGGAATCAGTCCAACAACTTTTTCAAATTGACAGGTGATGGGACGGGCAACCTAGATTTGATGGTATGAGATTTGAGAACAAGTCTGGGAGGTGAGAAATTACCAACTTCATAATTGTGAGTAGGGGAGAGGGAGTGAATATTACGGCCATGACTAGAAAATTGATGAGTGGGGTCGGTGGGACAATCAACATTAAACTACTGGTGTCCCTACTTCTAGCGCCATAAATGTTGATGGTGTTGTATCTGCGAACATTTAGGGGATCTCCCTAATATGAGGTCCCAATTAGACCTCACACTATTTTGTGTAGGGGTCCCATCCAGTATGATGGTCTGGTTTCCATATACATAGAGATTTTCCTCTGCTCTTGTTGTTCAACACATGAGAGTATGACAATGGTACCTTTGAAAAGTAAGGTGAGTGTGCTTGGTGAGCATCTAACATAATTGTGTTTAACTCCTCTCACTACAAAAGAGTAATGGAAAAGTGAGCCTCTAAGTGAGAGGTAATAGCACCACCCAGGAAGTGACACACATGAACTGGGAAGGTTTGTCCAACATCAAACAAAATAGTCCATAGTGGATGTGGCATTCATTCAAACAAAAGTATAGGGAAAGATCCATCCACCATCCTACAGAATAGTCCATAATCGATGTGACAATCGTTATAAGAAGCGAAAAAGGTCTTTCTATTATCCTGCAGAGTCTCCCACAAGGATGAGATAGTCGTGATAACGAATACAATACATTCCCAATAAGGTAAGCACTAAAAAAACCAAAATAGTTCAACTATCTTAGTACATGTGAAACAAAAATGAATTACAAATACTCAAAGAATTGTCTTACAAAAATCTACAAGTCATACATGTAAACGTGATGGCCTGAATAGGTTTATATATTATGAAAAAGTTCCAAGAAACATATTCACATCATACATAACTAGCCCTAGTAGTGGGACATTGGAGCCACTCCTTACTCCTCAAATAGCTTATTGAAACTCTCTATGCTTTTTGGGAGGAGCCAAGGTGAAAATTCCTTTCTCATACAATGAGGGGGGCATATATAACCAAGGGTGATGTTTGACCCTTGTGACTCTTAGACTACCCTCTTGACTCTTCAACTTGTTATGACTTTCCAACTCACATGACTCTTCATATTCATGTGTGTCCATTGGACTTTCACTTTTCATTACATTCTATTTACAATAGATATGGCCCATAATAGTGATGTGGCCTTTGACAACTCATGACATGACTTGACATGATGCTACTAATGTAAACTAGCTTGCTGAGGTGGGAATATCAAGACGTTGTTGTTGTTCAGTGATATATGTGTTATTTGATATGCTCTCTCTTCTCCTCTACATAGCTTGATGATGCGAGTTGTTCAATGATCTTTGGTATTGAGAGGTGGTTTCATGCATGTGATCCCTTCACTTATTCTTGATAAGATTCTTTGTCCATCCACTTGTAAGTGAGTCTTCTATCATGTTCGCTTCTTCTTCATCTCCTTCATTGTCTCTCCATGATCTAACAATGTACATGTTCATGTAATTCACTCATGAGAGGATGACATCAACTCCAAAACCTCCTAGTCTAAGTTGAAGCATTTTTATCCATGGAGTGGGCTTGAGACAGGCGATATGGAGGGACACTAGTTATTGAGACTACGTAGAGCAAAACTTAGGCTTGTTTTAGGAACTCCTAAGCACAATCTTCACTGTGGGGGAAAAGTACACAGAGGCCACTGAGAGACAATATTGCAAAGTTGAGATCATCAGTGGATACTATAAGGTGGGACCCTGGAAGGTAGGTCTACATAGTTTCCAGAGGCAAGGTAAGATTGCGCAGTAGACGAGCTTCGGAGAACAGGTTTGTGAAGTTCTTGAAATGAGTGAGTCTCGGCTGAGGGAGGACACTGGGAGATAGTTTTGCACAGTTCTAGGAGGCAAGGCATTATGTGGGCTCTATACATTGATGGGTTCCAATAGGCAGGGAGAAATCTTAATGACTAATCTTCCAAAATGCACAATTCAGGTCACGCTTGAAGAAGTTACTACGCAATAATGGGGAGGAAGGTAGTCTGCTCAATTATAAAATTACGTAGTACAACTACCCCGGGGGACAGTGATTGTGCACTACACAGTTCTAGGTAGTAGGGTTACATCATTAAGGGCTAAGAATTAACAGTGTGCAGTTTAGTTAGGCTCTGGTGAATGAGAGTTGTTCAGTGAAGAGGAGCTTTGGAAAAATGCCTATGTGAGGGAGGTGAACTTATGAGGAATTTGAAATTGTGATTACACACTTAACTTATTTTGTCAACACGACAACACAGACCACCACAACAACAAGACAAAGCATTACCTTCTATAACACTATCTAGAATAAAAAGCGACAAGTGCAACACTTGAGATAGACACTAGGACGACCATGATGACACTTTTTTCGATAGAGTTTAAAACTTTGTGTATGAATGTCGCCAATGTTTACATAGCTAGGATAACTCGAACACATAAAGACAAACCTTCGAACTCACCAAAAAAGGACCGCAAGCGTGATAAAACATTCGAAGATGCCAAAAGATGACAGTTGATCAAACAAGCAAAAGGGGTGAAAAGACTACGAGGAAGCTCATGAAATGAGCTTGAGTGCTTGCAACAATAAAGGGAAATACCAAGGAAGGCTCCAAAATTTGAATGCAAGCCAAAATTTTGGAGGGTGTTTCAGCCCATACAACATAAGACAACAAGAATGTCACAAGAAACCAATAGGCAGGCTAGAAGAAACCAACAGGCACACAATCGGTAACCCCTTAAAAATTGGATCTACGTGTCCCTATATTTAGGCCACCTAATTAAAATTCACATTTAATTTATTTCATGTTGACCACATAATGTCTTAGCCAACCATGGCCTTCATGCTGACATTACATGGTCACTATTCTAACATTAAAAAAACATAGGGTAATGGGAAGGATATTACAGTGGCATCATTATTCAATGAATACTGTTGGGATTCCTCTACAACTAGCCAAAGTTTATTCCCAATAATTGACCAACTTATTTGAAAACATTCAATTATAAAACCAAAACTACAAAATTCATTATTTAGCATTACTTTTACTATAGCTTCATCCTCATAAAAAATTTCTCTAAATAAGGATTCATTCTCTTCCCTAACCAAAGCTATTTTCGTCCCATTACCATTATCATATATAATAATGGTACCTACAAAAACCCTTATAAGAAATTTCTCTCAGTGAGGATTCATTCTCTTCCCTAACCAGAACTATTTTCATCGCATTACCATTATTATATATAATAATGATACCTACAAAAAGAGCCATAAATATTTTTTAATATTTAAAAAAAAATATATTATTATCACACTTTGATTTAAGTAAAAAAATGTATTTTGTAAGTCACCCATATAAATATGGAAAGAGAATAATAAAAGGATCCGACTTATGATTAGATTGTAGATGACATATTGATTTTTGTCCATTTTTTCTCCATATACATATACTTTTCCATTAATCCAACTAGGGGTTAAATTTGATGCCTATATGCTTGTTTTTTGTGTTTTTACATGTTAAATACTATTGGTTTCCAAATCTGCACGTCATGACTGACTAGTTAATAATATTTGAAAAAATCATATTTACAGGTATATTGAAAATTGATCTATGAAACACTATATTTTTATTTATTATATATTTTAAATTTACTGTTAATTAAAATTAAAAAAAAAATAATACTAAAACACTTAGGAATAATTAGACATGTTATAAATATTATATATAGGATTCAATTTACATGTGCAGATGGCGATATAAAGGATTTGTGGGTTGGCAATAACTTAAGACACATAACCAATGTCAACGTTCACTGAAGTTGGCTTATTTTTTAGCTGAAGTACTTATATTCACATAACTAATTTCTTTTTGGTCTAAATTAGTCCTGCAACAAATATTCTTAGCATTCGACTATTTTAATGCATGGAGAGTAATTATGAATTACTAATATTTTTTTTCATTTTATAATATATCATTTTTGTTATTTTTAGAAATTTAAAAAAATTACAGATATATAGATACATATTTTCCATCTATTTTCTCACTATTTCCATCTTAAAAAAAAAAAGCTAAATATTTCAACAATCTAGAAAAATCACATAAAAGTTTCATCAACATGTCTCACATGAAAGTGTAGCAATGACACTTAAGTTGATTAGTACAACAAAACATGGAAATTTTATAATAATTATAAATACAATTTGCAAAAATTATATAAAAATTAGATGAAACTTGTGCAACTAAATATTAAAAATCATGTGATGAGCAATTTAAAAATAAAACCTTCATAAAAAAAATTCTCTAACGAATAAGATCACCCGTCAAATCTAACTAAGAATCTAACTATTTTCTTTATTAATTTGTTAAAATCTAATCCAAATAGCTATATTGTTTCTTCAATCAATTCAAGTACCCTTATTGACTTGTCAAAATCTAATTTAAAATATATATATAGAATGATACCACCTAGCATTACATATATATACTTAATGAAAAGGTACACCTTATCTTTGGATTGTACCTGGCAAACTTTATTTCTGCTCACTTTTCCCATACATGCCTGTTACTCTTTTTCAATCCAACTACTATCTTTATTAATGTCACAATCTAATCTATATATCTATATTGTTTTGTATTCAATTTAACTACGACCTGTACTAACTCTTCAGATTACATAACATTTAAAAAAATTGACCATCCCATAATGTTTGACATTTAAAAAAAATACTATTATGAACGTTTATTTTTAGAAAAAGATTACCTAATGATTAATATTTGTGAAAATGGCGTAACACGACTATTACAATATTGTGCATATACTAAAATATAATATTGTAAGTAATATAATTAATCTCTCCGGTCACAAGTTCTTGATTTCGTTTCAGAATAGCAGCCGCTGCTTATTTAGAGAATCTTTTACCAACCAAGAATTATTGACAGAGGATGTTACAAGGTATTATGTTGAAAGCTTTTATTTTATAGATTATAGAAAAGTAAATGTTGCTTGACATGTTAGTCATTTACTTCCCGTCTTTTTTCTCCATGCTGCTATCTCAATTTGCGTGCTGTTACTCAGAGAGCAAGAACTAAATGCCTGGCATTGTGAGCATTTACTTTTTTATGGTTTATGAAATAGAAAACCCATGTCATGTTGGGCAAGAGCTAACCAGCCTGCTATAGGGCATTAAATGACTGGTTAGCTACTTGCCCTTTAACTGTATAACACACCCAGGCGCATAACAAGATAAATGAAAAATAATGAAATGTGTTATAAAGTTAAAGAGCAAGCAGCTAACCAGTCATTTAATGCCCTATGACAAGTTGGTTAGCTCTTGCCTGTCATGCTGGAAAAAAGTAGGTCGAATGCAATAATTTTGAATAAAGAAATGGGTTACATGTACAGCAAACGAGTTGGAACTCTGACCTATGCATGGCTGGCAAATCTAGAACGTACCCGTAGATAGCCGACCGATAGCGACATAACCTAACCTTACGATATTATATTCCTCAATGTTTATGTAAGTTAAAGAATGGAAAATGGATATATAATTTTGAATGTTTCTTAGATTAGGTTAGAAAATTTAATTTGAAAAAATAATTAAAATGATTTTTATATTAATTCTTGGGATTGTTTGAAGAGATGAAGATAGAAAATTTAATAAATTGATGATTTTTTATTTATTTTAATTATTTTGAAAATGATTTTTTTAACTTTAAAAGATAATTGGTCTTAGTATTAAGTTAAGATGATAATAGTTATGGTTTATTAAGATTAATATAATTTTATGAGAAGAGTTTTTAGCGAAAATTATATCATAATTTATTTGATGTGAAGGCTCTTCTCATAAATTTGATATGGATGATAGAAGCCTTAATTCAACAATTAATATAATTTATCTAATCTTAAAAAGTTAATAAATTAATTGGAATTCTTGAACTTAACATAAATTAACACATCAAGAAAGTTGCTTTTGTAAGAGATATTTTAGAAATTAGGACACATATTTTGAAACTTAGAATAAATTTGACTATAAGATGGAGAATTTAAGAGAGCGTTTTTCATCTTGGCAACCCTCTTGGTATTACATAGGTGACAAACACTTTCATCCGATGGTGTTTTGGGAATAGACCTACACCATGTTTCACTATGAAGCCCGTGAAAATTAGTTCTTCGCAATGATCATTTTCTTCTTAGCACTAGTCAAGACATGTAAGTAATTTCGGCTTTCAAGATTGAGGTTATGAACTCATTATAATATCTGAGTTTCGTTTTTCTCTCTAAAACATTATTGCCCCACAACTTATCATTAAATTTGTAAGTAACTCAAATTGGGAAACCTTATGCCATCCTTGGTTAACCCAAAGGTGAGGACTTTAGCTAGAGTTAGAAGTAATTTTAGGAACCTCTTGGCTTCCATGTTGTATAGCTTCTTCTTATACATAATATACCTAGCATTAGTCACGTCTTCAATAGAGGAAATGCTAGCTTCAATCACGACTATAAGGTAAGCATTCTTGCTTGCACTTATCCTTTTCTCAATGCTATAATTCCAATTGAGATGATGATGGAAGTCCATTAATGGTTTTTTTTTTTTTGTGAGAGAGAGAGAGACTATTCTGCAATTTAAATAGTTTCATAAAAAGTTATTGGACTCTATATCTAGCTAGCATATATCTATTTAAACTCAATATTTCTAGAAGGATCAAATCTCTCAAGATGCAAACCTCTTTTTGAGTGTAAAACATGAAGAAAGTGTTGCACCTCTGAAGATTTGATAAACTTGAGTAAAGAATAGCACACCCAAAGATTTCATTTCTTTCTACACACTTAATTGTTCTAGAATTAAGATGAATCTACACTGAAATTTATATAATTTCACATATCTATATAGAAATATTTCTATTTTTTATCACATATATATGAATTTTTATTTCATATGTTTTATAAATTTTTTAATTTAATTTGTTAATATGATAAGCATGATTTTGAAAGGTAATATTTTTACATAGAGAAATATATGAATTAAGAAACAAATATTATAAATATTGAATTTTAATGTTCTATTAATTAAATTTAAATATGAAATTATAACAACAATAGCTACAAATATCATCATTATATTATGTCATGAAATAAATTTTAATTACAGTTACTATTTATATTTTAGATATTTCATAATTTTATTTTTAGTTATAGATTTCTTAATTAAATTTATTAAGTTTTTATGTTTCTAAAATATTATGTAGTTAATATGAATTATTATTATTTAAATTTCCTTAATGTGATATGAATATTATGATTTTTCATGGACTTTTTCTTTTATAACTTTATTAATAAAAACAAAATTCCAATAGAACAATATAACAAATTGAATTGTGTGGATTTATTATTTTTGTTTTTTTTTACCTTTTACTATTTTTTAAAACAAACCTTATGTTTTATTATTTGTTATGTAACCAACTCACAAAATAGAAGAAAATATAGATCAACAACTTCAAAATCATCCTCTTCGAGGGCGGAACCTCATTTACATTACAGAAATGAATAATTCTTGGATGATACAAATGCTGAAACCTCCTTTCTATATATAGGGTTCTAAGGGGTCACAATATAATTAAAGTCGACATAAAAATAATAATATAAGGGAACAACAATAACAATAAGGGCTACAATGACAATAATAATGGGGGAATCACTAGTATTATAGGGACCCAACATGCCCCTCCTTAAAAAAACTGTTGTCCTCAACGTTTGAGTAGTTCTGGATGCTTCTGTTTAAAATTATCACCGTCCCATGTGGAATCTTTAGTGGGTAAGTTCTTGTACTTGATGAGATACTTTGAAATTGATCGATTTCGTAGCCGGCAAGTTCTTGTTTCTGTGACTACTGCAGGTTCCTATATGATTTTTCCTTTCTCATTAAGTTTTGGCAATATTGTTTGAATCGGGATTTTGTCACCTATAGCCTTCTTTAATCATGAAACATGGAAAACTGGGTGCACTTAGGAAGCTACAAGAAGCTCCAATTTTTATGCCATAGTACCAATCTTTTGCAATACCTTGTATGGGCCATAATACTTTGGTGATAATTTATCATCCTTCTTAGCTTTCTTGAGGGACATTTGTTTATATGGTTGTAGCAATAGGAATACCTAGTCACCCATATCAAAACTTCTTTCACTATGATGTTGATCTGCCTATTGTTTCATTCTATTTTGTGCGAAAGTCAGGTTATCCTTTAAGAGTTGCAGAACATGTTGTTGATGCTTGATGTGATCTTCCACTACTTGAACCTTAGAATTTTCTCTTAAATATGATGTGGTGGATAGAGGATGATATCCATAAAGTGCCATAAATGGGGTCATTTTTGCGCAATATGGAAGGAAGTGTTATATCACCATTTAGGGAGAGGCAACCATTTGCCCCATTGTGTATGTTTAACAGATACAAAGCAACGAAGATATCCTTCCAAACATTTTTTTACTATCTCAGTTTGCCCATTAGATTGAGGATGATAAGGTGAGCTATGAGCTAACTGAGTACCAAGATAAGAAAATAATTGTGTCCAAAAATTTCCAATGAAAATGGGATCTCTGTCGCTTACAATAACCTTTGGGCTTCCCTGTATCTTTTGAATTGTTTCCATAAATATACTAGAAATTGTACTGGCTTTAAATGGATGCGATAATGCGCAAAAGTGTGCATACTTGGTAATTTTTTCAACTACCACCATGATCACACACTTTCCTTCGGACTTGGGTAAGCCTGTGATAAAATCCATTAAAACCTCCTCCCAACGTTGGCTTGGAATGGATAAAGGTTGTAATAGACGAGGGGTCTTAGTTGTTTCCACTTTATTTTGTTGGAAAACCAAACATTCTGCCACAAACTTTTGAATATCTTATTTGAGGCCATCCCAAAAAAATTCCTTCTTAACCCTATGGTACGTTTTTAAAAAAACTAAGTGCCCTCCTGAGGGAGAGGTGTGCAATTCCATAAGAATATTTTGTTTGAGATGGGAATTCTTACATAGGTATAAGGCAATCTTTGTACCGTAACAAATTATTTTTCTAGCTAAATGTATCTGATGTACTGGGATCTTGTTGTAACTTTTAAATGAGTGCCCACACTTCTTTGTCATTCTTCCATTCATCCCTTTCTTTGTTTATCCAATGTGGTTGGATAATAGAAATGACACAAATAAATGGTTCCACATCCTCATTCTTTCTAGAGAGTGCATCTACCACAACATTTTTCTTCCCTGTTTTGTAGATAATTCCAAAGTCATAACCCAACATATTTGTGACCCATTTTTGCTGCTCTTCTGAAGATAATCTTTGTTCTAAAAAGTATTTAAGACTATCATGATCCATTTTTACCTTCAAGTGTCTTCCCATTAGGTAGGGTCACCATTTCTTAAGTTCATGTAGTATTGCCAACATTTCCTTCTCATAAATATCTTTGTGTAAGTAATTTCCTTTGATTGGAGGACTTCCAAAAGAAATGGGTCTTTCTTCCTGCATTAAAAAAACACCAATTCCATTTCATGAGGAATCACATTCCACAATAAAGGTTTTTTTGAAATCCGGCGTAACTAAGGCTGGTGCTTGGCACATTGCCTCTTTAAGATGTTCAAAGCCCTTCGTTGCTCTAGAGTCCATGAAAATGCATCTTTCTTCAATAATATTGTTAGAGGTGTTGCTATTCGCCCATAATTCTTAACAAACTTGCGATAATACCCGTGTCAACCTGAGAAATCCTCGCAGTTGCTTTATGGATGTGGGGACTTTTGATTCCTTAATGGCTTTAATTTTGCTAGGTTCTACCTTCACACCTTCATGAGACATAATATGACCTAGATATTCCACTTCTTGTACTCCAAAGAAACATTTGGAGCTTTCTACATATAATTGTTTCTCCTCCAATAGTTTGAGGACCCTGTCAACATATTGAACATGATCCTTCCAAGACTTGTTGTAGATTATTATATCATCAGAAAATAATAACACAAATTTTATATGGAAGGGTTTGAAAATAGAATTCATCAAACCTTGAAATGTAGAAGGTGCATTGGTAAGGCCAAAAGGGATGAACAAAAATTCATAATGACCCTCATGAGTTATAAATGATGTTTTGGAATGTCTTTAGTCTTCATTCTGATTTGGTGACATCCTGAACAAAGGTCCAACTTGGTGAAGTAAATTGATCCATGCAATTGATCCAATAATTCATCAATCACAGGAATGGGAAATTTATCTTTAATAGTGAGCTTGTTGAGCTCCCTATAATCTAGAAACATGCACCATGATCCATCCTTCTTGTGCACCAATACTGTTGGAGCAAAGAAATAACTTTGACTAAGTTGAATTATACCATCCTCTAGCATTTCTGCAACCATACACACAATTTCAGTCTTTTGGGCATAGGGATATCTATAAGGCCTTATGATTGGAGGAACACTTCTTGGAATCAAATGAATATCATGATCATATTCACGAATAGGTGGGAGGACTTTGGGAGTCTCAAATACCTTGGAATGATTATTTAAGACTTTTTGGAGATTTGGAGAAATAGATGATTTCGATGTGGGAACCTCTAGCTAACATAATTGTGTAATTATGCCTTGTTGTTCTTTATTTATAAGGTTTGTCATTCTGTTAGAGTTGATTATCTTTCTCAATTTCTTTGTGATACCCCTTAATTCATCTTCCTTTCCTTCTCAATAATATTTCATGAAACAATCTTGAAAATTAAAAGCTATTATACACAAGGATTGTAGCCATTCCACTCCTAGTACAACATTAGTACCACCCGTTGGAATGGAAAACATTGGGCTATTCAATACATATTCTCCCATGGATAGCTTGATATTATGGTACTTCCCAGAGAAATTTATGTTTCTTCCACTTTCAAGCATCACTTGACACTCTCGTGCTGGATATAGGAAGTAATTCAATTCCTTGGCTATATTACAATGACTAAAATTATGGGTACTTCCCGAATTAATCAACATTATTACCTTTTTATTCTTGATATGTCCTTCTATCTTGATAGTTTGAGGAGTGGTAATTTCGACCAATGAATTATAAGATATAGTTGGATTCATTTATTTTTTCTCTAGGGTTTGTTCCTATTATATATCCTCTTCTTATGATGTTTCTTTCTCCTTTTCTTCCTCCTCTTCATACTCTATGTAAAATAATTTCTTCTCAACACAATTATGACCTTTAGTGTATCTGCTATCACAACTGTAACAAAGCCCTTTTGCTATTTTTTCTTCGAATTGTTGCAGTGTCAACCTTCTAGGTTGTGAAAGGCTAGGGGCAACAACACTTCCATCTTTAGAGTTGTGAGTGTTAGGTTTCCTTGTTTCCACAATTTTCCTTTCCATTTTTCTTTCCATCCTAAATGCCTTCTCCAATGAATCAATTTCCCAAAGGCAAACCTCATGTTGGATGTTATCCTTTAAAGTCCCTCTGAACACATCAATCCTATGCTCCTCTGCAATATATTTTACCCTTATATTCAATTTTTGGAAGTCCTCAATGTGCTCCATCATTGAACCCTTTTGTTTGAGATTTATCAATTTGCTTAAAAAAGTGTTCCTTTTTGTATCCTCATAATGTGTTATCATTTCTTATGTAAAAATTTCCCAAGTGATAAATTGCTTATGAGAGAAAAGCAATCAATACCATACAAACTGATTTTGTTCCAAATATAAAGTTGCAATGCGTACCTTTTGCGTGTTTTGCACATTTTGAAGATCGAAATATTGCTCCATTTGTAGTATCCATGTTATGGGATCCCTACCATCAAACTTTCTCATATTGATATTTGGAACATGGTGGGTCTTCAATCCACCGTTAGAATCTATGAAATCATGATTAATATTACTTTTGTTCTCCTCATGAGTTTCTTTTACTACCCTTTTGCCATTAGTAAGCATTTCTTGTAGAAAATTTGTCAAATATGCCTTCAAATCTTCCATGTTGCCTTTATTGTTTTCTTATATACCATCCATCGTAGCTTCCATGCATGTCTTCAAATATTCCATGTTGCCTTTAAGTTTTTATTCTATACCATCAATCTTAACTTCCACATCTTTCTTTAAAGCATCCATTTTAGCTTCCATGCCTTTCTTTAACCTATCCATAATAGCTTCTATTAATTTTTGTGAGAGCGAATTTTGTTGCACTCAGTCTCGTAATTTTGATATATCATGTTGCATTTCTTCCTCTTCTTCAAGAGTAATGCTAGAGATTTCAGTTTTCTTACTAGGTGTTTCCATTTTCTTTCTTGAGGGAATCAATTAATGATAATAATGCTTCATTATGCCCTTTCAATTCCTTCAAACTATTTTTTCAAACCAAACTTATGCAAAATTTAAAAAAATTTACACACCTTTCTTCACTTTTTAGGAGCTCGATATTAAATATGTTGGATTTCTGTAATTTCAAATCTCCAAGGTCTAAAATTACATCCTACGATAGCCCTCTGAGACCTCTTTCCAACCCCTCAAGTCTGATCAATATTAAATTCTCCAAAGAAGAGCTTTTCCAAATATCCCACAATAACCGGATTATAGACTTCTTCGGTAGAGCGAACTTGTATGAAGTGCCACATGTCACTATTTTGGCCTTAGGTCCTGAAACTAATTAAAAAAAAGCTACAAGCCATCCTCTTTCCATAATGTTTTACTAACTTTCAATCTGATGCTCAGAGAGAGTTATGATGATTTTCCCGAGGTCACCTGTTTGTGATATAATTCGCGAGCCTGCAAAAACGCTAACTTCCTTGGATCATATCTTAGAAAATATAGCAGGAAACGATCCAAATTTTGGACTCTAGGTTCACCAAGATTTTGGATCAAATGAGCTTTAATTTCCATTTCTGAAACATAATAGAAAAAAATTATAAAGAAAATTCCACGATGGCCTATTTGGAGCAGTGAAACCCTAGAATCCAAATCTCTCATACCAAATGTTACGTAACCATCTCACAAAATAGAAGAAAAGATAAATCAAAAACTTCAAAATAAGCCTCTTCGAGGGGGAAACCTCCTTTACATTACAAAATGAATAATTCTTGGATGATACAAATGAAAAAACATCAGTTCTATACATAGGAGTCTAAGGGGTCACAATAAAATCAAAGTCGACATAACAATAATAATATAAGGGCACAACAATAACAATAGTGGGCTTCTATGGGGCACAATAACAACAATATGGGGACAATAGGGGCACAACAATAACAATAAGGGCTACAATGACAATAATAATGGGGGAATCACTAGTATTATAGGGACCTAACATTATTATTATTAATTTTTTTTTATGCAATGTTTCATCTTAAGGACATGACATCTCTCCCATATTAAGGAGAAATTTAAATGTTTACACATATTTATAGACACTACAACATCACCATATTGGTCTCTAGTGTTTAAAAAAACTACATCATTCCCCTATATTGGGTTGTAGAGTGCTTCTGAAGCAACACATTGAATTGAATAGACTTATTATTTTTATTAGTCTTTACTTATTACTATTCTTTTTTAATTTATTTGAAATTGTGTTTTCATGTTATTTTTTGAGCTAACTTTACAGGCTATATACACTACATCTCTCCCATATTGAGATGACATTTAAATTCTTACACTCATTTATGGAAACTAAAACATCTCCCCCACATTACAGTGTAAAATAGGATATAATGTCAATGAGTACAGTCAACATGTTGATGTGACACCACCAAGAACTTCCACCTCTAGGAACTGCCACCGGACAAGTAGATTTGGAGCATTCTTATTGGTTAATAGGTCAAATATGGGTGACACATGTCACCCCTCATGGGAATCTATGTGGAATGATGATGTCATGTTGATTTCATCTTGCAAACTCCCATGGAACCCTGGGTATAAGGTCATATAGCATGGTCATATGGGGTAAAAGATCAAGTGCCAAAGGTTGGTCGTATTTGACACTGATTAAGCCTTGGGTTTTATGGTCAACCCTTTATGCCCTGGGTCCACATAATTATGTATATATACATATCACCAAGCTCCACATGAAATACTAGAATTCAACACACATAATATAATATGAGTTTCACGATGAATAAATTCTTTGGTTAATTAGTGTGATCGGTTACGTTACAAAATAGTTTTTTGATACTTTGGGTTTGAGCCCAAGGGGCATCATTGTTGTCGTGTTTGACTGACCGAACCAAAGGGCATCATTATTTTTTTTATAGTGATTGACTGGCCAAGCCAAGGGGCATCATTATTTTTTTTATAGGGTTGTGTGGCTGAGTCAAGGGGATCATTATTCTGTTACAATGTTGGCTAAATGAGGTAGGTGGCATTGTTTGTTAGGTGTTTTTTATATTATTTGTATGAATTATGTGAAACACATACAAAAAGGGGTTCGGGAGGGGCTTGCAAGCACCCCATGGGTGGGGTTTAGGGAAACACCCCAAAATAATTTGTTTGGCCACTTTTACCCATGGTTTTGCAAATGTTTTTATGATGATGGTTTTTTCCATGATTTTCTAGATCTGGTAAAAAAACTGAAATGATGTTCTAATCCAAAGTTAATGGATTAGTGGTTTATGAATGCTTCAACATGTATGTAATTTATTATAATATTGAAATGAATATTATGAAAAATCAATCTAATGTTCCTGGTTTTGGGTTCAAGAAGAAAAATCTTTGTGTATATTTTTTGTTCTCGCTATTGCATATTTTATTTTTCTTAAGGATTCAATTGTAGGTATTATTTATACAAGGTTAAAACATTCCTTATTGACTCACCGAGCCAAGGGGAAGCATTATTTTTGTTATAGTTTTGTCTACATGATCTAAAGGCCATTTTTATTTTGTTACAATATTGATTTGCTGAGAGCATTGTTGTTTTTCTTGACTAGAAGAGCTAAGATGAATCAATATTTTTTTACAGCGTTGATTGAATGAGCCAAGGGGAACCATCATTTTTTGACTGGATGAGTTGAGGGCCATTGTTATTTAGATACAATGTTAACTGGGCGAGATCAAAGGGCATCATCGTTGTTTTTAACATTGTTATTTGGTTAAGCTCGAGGATCATCATCATTCTTATAGTGACTGGATGAGTGCAAGGGGCATCATTATTGTAGTGTGATTTGGCCAAGAATTATTGTTATAATGTTGACTAGTTGAGCTCAAGGAGGATTTTTGTTGTAGTGCGACTTGGTTGAACTCAAGGGGCATCATTGTTTTATTATATTTGACTGAGCCTGAGGAGAATTGCTATTTTTTTGTAGTGATTAGTTGAGCTCGAGGGGAATCATTTATGTAGGGTTGATTAATGAAAGAACATCATTATTGGACTATGTTTGGATAATACAGATGGGAATCAATTTTTTTTTTTGAAGTGGCTAACCCAATCCTGCAGGCCTCACTCGATTTTTATTTTCTACAACCCAAGCCCAAAGGCCTTTGTATATTTTTATGGTCTACAATCTAGCTAGGAGAGAATTGCTTTGAAGCTATATAGCACAACATAGTTGACGTTGTAATAGGTTGAGAAACACACACACACACACACACACACACACACACATATATAGTTGAGTTTTCGTTTTGGATTGACCACTTGTCGAATCTCAGCATTCTCCTTATGGAAGGTTAATGAAAAAAATTAAACAAAACCCATAGCATGGTATGTCAAGTAACCTAACATGGTACTATTGGTTGTGAATATGTATTGTTTTTCCCAAGACACAAGTTCGAGCCCGATGATTGTCAGGTTAGAAATTATTTTTTTATTCATGTTTCTAATGTCTATTTTATGAAATTATCAATAAGTCGAAAATATACATTTTTTAGAAACACTGCCAGAAACCACCCACTATATAGAATGTGCCCTGGAAGGGGAATTATGTAGAAAAATTAATAATTTTTTAATTTTACATGGTTTTTAGGGGTTTATAGACTTGTTTCATGTCCAAATTGGATCCTAGAAGAATCATGGTGATCATGGATTGGAGAGGAATAATTTTGAAGGCATTAAAAGCCTTGTTGATATATTTTGATGATGAAATCCTCTATTATATGAATGGGGGGCTTATGAGTAGGTTGCAATGAAGTTGAATATATGGAAGAAATAGGTTCCAAGATGATTTTTATGTGATCATATTGATGAGAAGGTTGAAACTGAGTTTGGATAATTTATGATTGGTTGTTGACAATAATATGACATCACCAAGTTATTCAATTTGAAGCTTATGGTGGTTGAAGACAAGGTATATCCAATTTGAAATATTTTGAAAAGAGGTTCACAAGAAGTTGAAGGAGGTGGGTTTCTCCACTAAGGTTGGAGCCTTGATCAAGCTGGGTCCTACACGAAGTCAAATCTTACATATTATAAAGGTTGGTGCCTCAATCAATTCTAAGCCTAGAGTAAGTCAAATCTTGCTCAGGTTTGAGGTTGGTACTTCAATTAGGTTGTAGCCTATGGTGATTTATTGCTTGCCCATTTTTGAGGTTGGTTCCTCAATCATGTTTTTTCCTACCATAATTAGAATCTTGCATATTTTGGTGATGGTTACCTCTAGTAGGTCGGTTCCCGCAAATATATGTAGTAAATTAAGAATAAGAAGAAGAATAAATTGTGGCATTCTCCAATATGGGTTTCCATGTAAAAAGATTGTGTCTCCTTGTAATGATGTGATGGATTCTTAATGTATTCTTGATATGATGATGCATTGTTCTATTCGTTTATATGCTACAAATGGTTGTGATTCATTGCTACATAAATTTCCATTGATGAGAAGTTGTGAAATAGTAACATTGTTGCCACACTTATTCACCCCAACCCCCTGTGCTCGTAGTGTGTACTTTGGTCCAACAAGTGGTATAAGAGAAAGTTGCCTTAAGAAATAGTTAACTACTATAAGTTTGACTCTAAAAACAAATTTCCATGGTCAAAGTAGTGGGCAAGCCTCCTAAGTTTGATGGATCTAACTACACTTTTTAGAAAATAATAAAGGAGACATATGTCGTTTCCTTGGGAGATGATGTGTGTGAAATTGTATAAATTGTTTATAAGGTTCCTAACTCACTTCCAATATATTCATTTGATAAGGGATTTTGTACATGCAATGAACAAGGTAAACATATTATCTGAAGTGGATTGGAGACATAGAATTTGTCGATGTAATCTACTGTAAGTCAGTTCATGAAGCATGAAATAAACTCAAAACATATTTTGAAGGGGACACAAAAGTAATAGAAGCTAGGCTACAATCTGTTATGGGCCAATCCAAAAGTAAAAAAATGGAAGAATATGAGGATATTTCTTCATATTTTCTTCAAGTAGACAATATTGTCAACTCCATTGCATGTATCAGTGAAGAAGTCAAGGATAATGTTTGTGTTTTAAGAGCATTGAGTTCACTTCCATGAAGATTCAATCCCAAATTATTGGCCCTTAACGAACTGACAAAGGTGCAAAAAATGATTGTGGTTATGATTCATGGAAGACTCTCAACATATGAGCTAAGAATAAAGGAGGTCAAATTGGGATTCAAGGATTAACTTTGTAGGATGGAGAAAAATATAGGTAGAACATTAGTTATATATGACCCCTCAAATATAATTCGTTTTAGAAGGCTTCCTCAAGACTATTATTTATTGAATCAAAACTTGAAGAAGTGATTATATGTAAGAAGAATGAACACCTAGATATGAGGATAACATATGGACAGTGGTAGGAGGAGATGCTAGGTGACTAGAAATGACAGATAAGAAAGTTACTAACTTAGAGGGAAGTATATCGAGTTCTCATCATTTTAGAGGTTGAAAAAAATCATCCGATTTTGAAAAGTGTTGATGCAAAATCAACATTTTATTTGGAGCATATTTTTGACACTTTAAATTTTCTTATATATTAAGTATGGACATTGGTTTTTTAAATTTTATTGTTTTCCATTCTAATTTTGAAAAGTGTTGATGGAACATTAACTCCTTTCTTTTAGAGGCTTATTTTTGACTCTTTAAACTTTCGTATATATTTAGTATGGATAATTATTTTTTAAATGTTGGTTATTTAACAATTTTGAAGCATTCTTTTTCTTCACCTTCTTCCCTCGGATGTTTGTTTTTAAAGTGTTTTTAGTTTTGTGTTTTTTTATTTTTCAATTTTTTTGTAATGAAATCTTTGTTTGTTTTGCATAGTTAAAAAAAGTCAATATTTTAAAACTAGGATTTTCTATTTATTTGTGCATCGTTAATTAATATTTCAATGCACATCGAATAGTTTTTTTTTCCGAGAAAAAAGAAAAACTTTTTATTAGATACTATAAAAAGTTTACATACAATTAGTTCATATACCATACTGCTGGCTCATATGATCTATATCTGCTCAACAAACTTGGAGCTTTCTGCTGATTTGAGAATCTGAGGTAATCTTCCTCCCGGATGGAGGAATAGTCAATTCAAATAACATCACTAAAGAAACCTGGGGTCTCCTTCGACGAAGGAAAACAACCCCTTACAACAAAAAAGAAAAGTCTGGAAACATGATGATAGTTACAAAAAATATATAAAAAGTCTGTTTGCTGAAAACTGTATACTGAAGAAACAAAAACTGCAGTGGATATTATATACACAGAAATAAATATATAGCCGAGTAAAGTGCTGTCAAAAAAGATGTAAAAACTGTGATCAAGAAGGCTGAGCATATGGAGGCTGATATGATATGGAAGACTGCCCCTGTCTGATCTCTTCTACTGTCCAGCTGCCCGGATCCTGTTGCAGACCAACCTTAGATAGCTGATCTGCTTCCTCATTCTTGTCCCTGTAGATATGGCATATCGAAAACCTGTTAAACAATGTCTTCAGAAAAGAAATTTCTTCAACAAGTGTCTTCAAAATTTGATTTTGACATGATGCAGTGCCATTGACCCAGTTTATAACATTTAATGAATCCCCGAAAGTCTGAATAGAGTTGATGTTTCTGTGATGAAGCCAGCATAGAAGGTATCTTAAGGCTGAAAGTTCAGCATAGTTATTTGTGCCTGTACCCAATCCAATAGAAGCTTTCAAAGAGTGATCCAGATTAATGTGAATACACATGCCTGCTCCAGCCCTATTATTTTGGGAGGCCCCATCAAAGAACCCGCAAGGTATGCCCTCCTGAATAGTGAGAGTTTTCTGTTTTGATTTGGGATTTTTGTCCTTAGGGGGAGGGAAGGCAATGTATATGGCTGTGATATTAGTAGCAATAGCGGATGAAGGAGTGTCCTTGTCTTGGAACAGACTCTTGTTTCTAGCAAGCCATACACCCCAACAGAAAATAAGGGGCAGGTTCCTCAAGTTCCCCTCCGGATAGGACTGCCACCATTTTCTCCAAGCATCATCCAAAAGGTCAAGCCCCCACTGAGCTTTTATCTTGAGCGAAACCGTGACCTCCTCCCATATCTGTTTTGAGAAAGCACAGGATGTGAAGAGATGACTGATTATTTCCTCATCATTTTTGCATAGTGGGCATCGCCCAGGCTAAGGAAAATTTTAAGGATGGAAAATTTTCTTGAAGTTTAGAAATGTTGGCAAATCTCACTAATCCCTAATATGCAAACTATAAATTTTTCAATGATATATTTGTAAAATTATTCAAATTTACAATGATTTATCATATAGCCACTATGTAATGTTGGCGATTTTTAAGGTAAAATAATTTTATATTCTAAAATTTGGGCGAATCATCTTTTATAAAAATTGGAAATTGGCGAATCGTTTTTTGGAAAAAACATGGAAAATTAGCCCACTGGGCGAACATTAGCCCCTAAAATTTTCCATGGCCCAGGCCCAGCTAAAAACCTTGCTTGTAAAGTTTCCCAAGTTGGGATCTTCCTTTTTAAAATGCACCAGAAAAAGAGCCTAGCCTTGACTGGACATTTGAGTTTCCATATATCTTTGGCCCACCATTCCGGTATTCCCCATCCTTTCTTTCCCATAAGAAAAGAGTATCCATCTTTTGGGGAATACACCCCAGAATTGCTTCGTGCCCACAACAAGCAATCAGGTTCATCTTTTATCCTGACATTGGATCGTTGTAGTTCTTTGATGAACCCCTCCCATTCGTTCTTCCATCTAACATTTAATCCTAATTCTTCATCATCCTTCCAAGCCTGACCCCATATAGTAGACTGTCCAGCTCTTTCCACCTGATTTAATGTTGTAATACCTTTAGAATCAAGGTGTCTAAGAAGCCCTGGGGATAAAGCAAAAGCTTCATTACATCCAACCCAGGGGTCTCTGCCTATCCTAATCTGGCTGCCATCTCCCACTTTCCAAGCTAAACCTTGCTCGATCACTGAAAAGGCTTCCACCGTGGCCATCCAAATAACTGAAGAATTTTTTGCCTTCTTATTTTGACTCCGGATCCATTCTTCCAGAGGAGTTGGGTCTATGTACTTCCTTTTCACCACCCTTGTCCACAGGTTTTCCATTGATATTAGCCTCCATCCTGATTTTGCTGCTAAAGAAGTGCTGAACTCAGAGGGTCTTTTAATTCCCCACCCTCCCCATTCTTTTGGTCTGGCCACTTTGTCCCAAGCCATCTAGGGTATACCCGAGGATTCCTTTGAACCTGCCCATAGGAATCTACAACAGATTCTATGGATTTACTCCATCACTCCTTTAGGAATCCAGGTTAGGGCGGCCCAGTAAACTGGAATGGCTGACAAGACTGATTTAAGAAGGGTCAATCTGCCAGCTCTGGACAACCATCTAAAACTCCAGTGTGATATTCTGGATTCTATCTTTACAATGAGCCAGTTCCGATCCTCTTTCTTGTAAACAACAGGCTTTAACCAAAACCCCAAATATTTGAAGGGAGCTTCCAGAGGTTGAATAGGGAAAGGAAATAGATTAGCCAATCTATTTCTATCTCTTCTTTCAATATCTGCAATACAAGCTTGTGATTTTGCGGAGTTAATCTGCATTCCAGTGGCTTTTAGAAAAAGATCAAAAATACATTTTAACTCCTTTAATTCATTGCAATTACCATTGGTGAAAATCAAGATATCATCAACGAAAAGAAGGTGGGTGATGTATAGATTGATTGCTACCTTGATACCTTTTACCTTCTCCTCCCTTCTGGCTTTGTGAATCAGTCTACTTAGCCCTTCTGCCACAAGTAGGAACAAAAGAGGGGATAATGGACACCCTTGCATGAGACCTCTCTGGCTGTTAAAGAAGGAGGATGCTGCACCATTTACCAGTACAACAAAGCTGACATTTGTGATGCATCCCATGATCCAGCTGACAAAGGGATAGCTGAAACCCACGTGTGTGAGTAGCATCCTTAGATAGAGCCAGCTGATCCTATCATAAGCTTTGGATAGATCGATTTTGAGAACAACTCCCTTCTTTTTCTTCATTTTGACACTATGGATAACCTCCTGTGCTACACCAATGGCTTCATGAATCTATCTTCCATCCAGGAACCCAAATTGTTCCATTGAAATATTTCTAGACAGGACTGATGCAATTCTGAGAGCAATAACCTTTGAAATAATCTTGTAAATGCAATTGCACAATGAAATTGGTCTAAAGTCTTCAAAACTTTCTGGGTCATCCTTCTTAGGAATGAGAGTAATAAATGTTGAGTTGAAGGGTCTATAGATTACTCCTTTCAGCCTTGACTCTTCAACTACTTCTGTTATTTCGGCTCCAATTTGTTCATAAAAGTGGAGAAATAGTTCTATAGTCCAGCCATCCGGGCCTGGGCTTTTATCCTTACCCATGAGTTTCATGGCTGCTTCAATCTCCTCCTTAGTGACCGGAATTGTAAGATCTTCTGCTTCATCTTCCTCAATGAATCTAGGAAAACTTTGCACAGTGCTAAAGACTTCAGCAATAGTAGCCTCTCCCTGATCTGCGAAAATGGTTTGAAAATGTCTTTTTCCTAATCCAGAGAGCTCTGGAAAGGAGCTGACTTCTCTTCCTTCTTCATCTTTTAGGCACCAGATAGTATTTGCGGACTTCCTACCTTTTGCAAAATTATGGAAAAACCTTGTGTTCTCATCCCCAGATTTTAGCCAAATTGCTCTGCTCTTAATCCTCCATTCTTCTTCCCTTTCCAGAAGAATTTTATTATGCTGCTTCTCCAAGTGAAGGATTTTGTCCTTAGAGGCTTGAGAAGAGTATCCATCTATCTCCGTACTCTCCATCTGCTTCAGCTCCTCCCTAATTTTGATTATGTCCTCATTTTGTCTCAGTTTTCTGTCCTTTGCCCAGGAGATTGTAGCTTTCTTCAATCTTTTTAAATTCTCCATGAACAAAAAACTTTTATCCATGCCTGCATTTTGATCAGGGTGAATCCAAGTTTCATTAAACATATTGCAGAAAGAGGGATCTTGGAGCCAAGCAGGATTGAACTTAAAAGGAGTAGGAGGTTTGTGAGGAGGAATAGTCAAATCTAAGAAAATCGGGAAATGATCCGAATTCCCTATTTCCTCAACCCACTATTTGATCATAGGAACTTTTGAAGATAAGGACTCCGTAAGCAGAAATCGATCTAGTCTTTTGGCAATCCGATCTTCACCTATCCTTCGATTCCTCCAAGTAGGCTTTAATTTGATCGGGGAGGGATCAATTAAGTTATTCTCCGTGATGAGGTTAAAGAAAAATTCTGAGAGGAGATCTTCTCTTGCAGATGGGCCCCAAGCTTCAGCTCTGCCAAGAGAAAAATTTAAATCACCTCCCATAATCATCAACGGAGATTTCATCACAGTTTTTGCCATCAAATCTTCCCAGAAAGATTCCCTACCCTGACATGGCCCGTAGATATTAACTAAGGTGATGGGGAAGGTGAAGTCTGGAGATGAAACCTCCATTCCAAAAACATTTTTCATCCCCCAGTGATTGATGTTTTTTACCCGCCCTTCTTTGTAACCAATTGCAATACCCCCCGAGTGACCAGAGGCATCCATAGCAATAAAAACCCACCCAGGCAGAAGGGATTTAAGCATCGGTTTGATCTCGGAAGCCTTGCCCAGGGTTTCTTGCAGAAAAATTGCATCTACTTTGGAGATAGATATCCAATCTTTCAATGCCAGTTTTTTAGGTTTACTGACCAAACCTCTGCAATTCCAGGATGTCATAATCATTTGATAACACCCTCAGGGGGATGAGCTGCTCTAAGAACCCCCGGAAGAGAATATTGTTTGCCATCTGCAACATCCAATTTAGCTTTTAGTTTTGCCTTGGACATGTCTGATTTCCAACCTCTTTTGTTTTTGGAACTGTTCTGAGTAGGGATCAGTCCCAAACCACCTAAAGACCCTTGATCATCTTGTTTCCCTCCCATAGATCTCAGGTTGTAAGGGCAAGGAGGCCGAGATGATGAGTGTGAAAGGGGAGGCCAATTGTCTTCACAGTTTATATCCAGAGATGGCAGAGCTTTTTCAATAATTTCTACATTCGGGCATGTCCTTAACTGTTCCATATTTTCATCATTATTATTTTTTTGTTCTTCATAGGGTGAGGACGTAATATTTTTTTTAAAAGCATTATGCTTAGGGGAAAAAAGAGAGATAGGAGACCCTGAGCACATACCCTTTTCTGCTTCGTCGAGTGGGGATTGATTTGCGATTTCTTTCCTGACGGACGCTTCCCCAGCTTCCGCAGCTTTAGTTACTTCCTCCGCAACTTCCACCGGAAGAGAGCCGGTCGCCATAGCAACCTCCTGTAACTTTACAACTTCGTCCTCTGATACCTTCACTGTCTCCTCTGTCTCCATATTCCTTGGTTCTTGCATCTCCGTCATTTCATGCTCCATCGGCGTCTGAACCTCTGTTTGAACATTATCTCTATAAGCTGTGATCCTTCGGAAATGTCTCCTTCTTCTCATCTGTGGGCAGTCTTTTGCCAAATGCCCATAGTCATGGCACCGATGGCATCTAAATGGAAAGTATTCGTAGTCTAATATCTGCTCATATACGAAATCATTGAATTGTAGGTTGATTTTTTGTGCCAATCGTCCGCTCGGATTGAGCATGACAAGGATACGTGCTATTGCCCTGTTTTTTGTTGCCAAGAAGGTCATATCTACTTCCATGAAAACCCCCAACCTATTACCAATAGATTTGAAAACTTCCTCTATCCAAAGGAAGGATGGTAAGCCCAGGGCACGCACCCACACAGGGAATTCATCCGTTCTTTCCTTTATTGCATCAAAAAGGGGCGACCATTTCTTAAGCAGAATCGGAATGTTCCCTATGTGCCAATTTCGATGAAGGACCCAATCTGCTGATTCTTTGTCTACAAACCTGAGCTGAAACCATCCTTTCGCTAATAAAAGTGCTTCGAACTGTAACGGACTATCATGTGTAAAACATTTCTCACCCTATTCTTGAAGAAATTCATAAGAGTATTTCTTACCTCTAGCTCTGCCGACCAAAGTACAATCTAGAACAGCTAGGGCTTCTACCATGGAGACCTCCATCCCGAGGACCAGATTTTCTGCTATCGCCTGAGATCCAATGGGTCTTTGCGATTTCCTTCTCCTTTATCTCTTAGCTCTTCCACCAGCGATCTTGAACCTATTCGACCAACAAATCCTTCAGATATTATTTGTGTTGTGCCCACCTGAGGTTCTGTCTCCAAGTATGACGAAAACTGACCCAAAAGTCGCGAATCGCCATTTCCAGAAGGAATGTGATCAGCCTCCAGACCATCAGTGCCTGCCTGCGCCCCCACTGTAGAATCTTCAGCACCGCTTGTTGAGAAACCTTTTAGTTTTGCGGATTCTCTTGGAGGAGTAACCCTTGTTAGCGAGGGCAATCCTCCTGGAGTCCTTATATTACCCACAGAAAGCCCTAGCTAGGATATATCTTCAAAACCCTTAGACGGCGAAAACCGGGAAAACGGTTCTTTTCCTTTTGATTCAGAGGTTAAACCTTCCTTGTTTTCTTCATTCGGCACTGTTCCACTCACTGCCTGCTTGTGGATGGACAGAGAACCAATATTTTGAACCACGCTACCCGAAACCTTGCCATGAGACAGGAGCAATGGATTTTCCGACTGAGATACTACCTCCAAACTTGGTAGATCAAAACCCCCAAAATAATGTTCCACATTCTGAGAAGTAATGTCCTTCCCCCACATAGAGAGGATGTCTTCCACATCTGGGTCCAGAGCTAGCAGTTCGGCGGGGTTAACCATGGTTCGAACCGTTCCCAGAAAGTGCGTCAACCAACAGTCAATGTGGTAAACTTCACGGGTGCTTGTTGAATGAAACAGTAAACAGGCGGATGCTGAGAGTAAAACTTTAACAACCATTTACAAACACCAAAGCAATCATTAAATATCCACCTGCCTGTCGACCTTGCAGAAGGATGGCCCCCCGTGTCGGCGCCTGAGCTTTGGGGTCAGAACCTTGCTACCTACCCGAAACCTGTGCGTGGTTCCGCCCTGCGCCCTGGTTTAGAAACCCTAACCTTTGCCATTTTTCCTCCTTGAAACCTAACCCATCCTCCTTAATATGCACATCGAATAGTTATTCCTAAAGAAATAATAATTTGAAACATTTGACAAAAAAAAATACACATTTTGGGACTTCTTTGTTGAATATGACATGACAAATAAATGATTTTTATGGGAAAGTTTGAACCAAAAAAGCTTTAAAATAGCATATTTTATGAATTTTATGTCAAAAAATAATAATTTTAAATTTTTTTTTTCAAAAAATAATGATTCATATAAAATTACAATGAATATCAAATAATAAAAATAGTAAACATATAACAACAACAATTGAATACTTATTCTTATCATAAAATCTCAAAGTCAAAATATTACAAGTATAAGTAATAAATAAATCTCAAAATTGATCTTGATTTCAAGCATAGCTTAAATTTAATTTGCAATATTATATAGTCCATGTTCATCAACTTCTAGAGCTTCATTATTGTCTTCTTCCTTAGTATTTTGTGCTTTAGTTTGGCTATTTTCCTCTCTTGTTGGATATTTGATGTCTAAAAATCTCCCCAAGTATTCCTTTCCAATCATTCCATCTGACGGTGGTTGAGGTTCATTTGGCTTTTTTGCAACATATGATTCATTAAAATCCCCTTTCCTCAAACCAACTTCTTACATTGCATCTGAAAGAACTTTAATAACATTAATACTTTGTTGAATAAAATTGCATTGTAGTGATTCTTTTTCCATGGCTATGCAATTTCTTCCTTTTTGTAGGTCACGTGCTAGTGTTATACCTAATCATCACGGTCAAAAGAAATAAATAAGTAAATTAGTATAAACACTTAAAAAACAAAAAAGAAAAGATCGAAGGTTAACAAGAAAATAAAAAATATATGTATCAGGCATCAAATATATATCTCGTACCTTGCTAACTACCTCATAATTTCCACCATATCAAAGTTTATTACAATATAGAAATAATTATCCTCATTCGTTGCTTCATCTATATTTAATATAGCATGAAAAATCTATTTTATTTTCATCTCGTGCCATCTTCCATTCTCTAACATTCTTCATTGATTTTGACAGGTCAGTTACTTGACTTTTACTGTAGTGGTTGGTTTGTTTTTTATTATTAACATTCGTAGATGGGCCAATTGCAACTTTAGATGTTAAAATTAGTTTCATCAATCTATAAACATTTACATACACCTTCTTTAATATCATTATCCTATATTATTATTATTATTATAATATAAACTTGTATATTATATAAAAAGTTATACTCATACTAAAATATTTTAAGTAGCTTAAAAATATTAACAAATAAATAGTATAT
>APFE030727183.1:24072-45879 GCA_000404065.3 Pinus taeda | reverse complement strand
TAATGGTAACTAAGTAATATCTCCTTTTCCCATTAGATTGAGAAGATCAATCCACTCACCTTTAATGGATTTAAGTAAGTGTTGGGAGCAAGTCCCCTGGGGACCAATTTTGGGGTTACAAACCCAAGTTTTTGGGAAAAAGGCTCAAATTTGTATAAAGAATATAAAGTCTCTGCATTTTTTGGTCACAAAGCGTGAAGATATCTAAGTCAAAAAATGGTTTTCCGGACTTAGTCTAGATAGGTTGTGTCAGTTTTCGAGATCCGCCCTTGTTCTGCGAATCATGGGATTGTATAAAAAGGAGAGTCTTAGAGAGTCTAAGTGTTGAAAATAATACTGAGAGGGGGGGTGAATCAGTATTATCTAGTTCTTTTAACAAATCTTCCTTATTTACACTTTGAATTATTTTTGCATATCAGTACCCATTAAAATAATTGAGCAGAAAAACAGATCTTCACATACAAAGAACACTGAGATATAAGGTGGAAACCCAATCGTGGGTGAAAACCACCTATTTGCAATATGTCTCTATCTTCTTTAAATTAGAAACTCCTTTTACAATGGTCTCTTGTACTGGTGCAGTCCTTTAACTAGTACGTAGGCTATCAACCTGCAGTAGAGCTACAACTCTCTCTCGTTTTCCCCAGTGCTCTCCTGGAACGGGAGCTACAACCCCTACTTGTCTTTTTCTTTCAAAGGGACCACACTTTTTCATGAATTTTCAATGTGGATCCATGAAGACATTTAAGACTGATCATCAAGTACCAGTAAGTCACCCAGATAACCAGATCCACAATAACAGTAAACTAAACCCAGAACACCTTATCAATAGAAAAATTAGTCAACAAAAGATCTTAAGACAGATGCGCAATTTCCTTTTCTCTGGCCTGTGTCGCTACGCACTTCACCTTCTGTGGTGTCGCGCACCTTCGCAGTTGCGCCTTCTGTGGCACCACGCACCTCCGCAGCTGCGCCTTCTGTGGCACCTTCGCACTGCGCCTTCTGTGGCACCTTCGCACTACGCCTTCTGTGGCGCCTCTGCACTGCGTCTTCTGTGGCGCCTCCGCACTGCGTCTTTTGTGGCGTCTCCACACTGCGCCTACTGTGGCACCTTTGTGGTGTCTCCACACTGCACCTTTTGTGGCACTTTCGCACTGTGTCTTCTGTGGCTCCTCTGTGGCGTCTCCGCACTGCGCCTTCTGTGGCGCCTCTGTGGCATCTCCGCACTGCGCCTTCTGTGGCGCCTCTGTGGCGTCTCCGCACTGCGCCTTCTGTGGCGCCTCTGTGGCATCTCCGCACTGCGCCTTCTGTGGCACCTCTGTGGTGTCTCCTGTGGTGCCTCCACACTGTACCTTCTGTGGCACCTCTGTGGCGTCTCTGCACTACACCTTCTATGGCATCTTCGAACTGCGCCTTCTGTGGCGCCTCTGTGGCGTCTCCGCACTGCGCCTTCTGTGGCTTCTCTGCACTGCGCCTTCTGTGGCGCCTTTGTGGCGTCTCCACACTGCGCCTTCTGTGGCACCTCTGTGGCATCTCCTGTGGCGCCTCTGCACTTCTGCAGCTGCAGCGCTCGAGAGATCACCCTTCACAGATTCGCTTTCCACTTCACTTTCATATAGATCGAGCTTTTGAAACAATAACCCAATATTTCAGATTTTAAGATATTCAACCCAAAAGCATACCCAAGCCAAATGATCTCCTTTGTTATATAGGCAAGCTCTTCCTCAAATCATGGACAAGTCTGTCGAGATGCCATGGTCCAAAAACCATAGGTTCAAATTCCAAGGACTAACTACCATGGACCAAAGGTAAGTTTTCCCACATGAAATAAACTTTTCTCTGCATAAAATTCCGTGAACTTTTCTCCACATGAAATAAAATTTTATAAACTTTTCTCTGCATAAAATTCCGTGAACTTTTCTCCTGTATACTTCTTACTTCTCATCATATTGAGAGCCATGCCATGGGTGTTGCCATCAAGTACAACATCTGTAACATATAACCATACCAGAAACATAATGCCAACATTTCCTTCTTATAAATAGCTTTGTGTAAATAATTTCCCTTGATTGGACGACTTTCGAAAGCAATGGGTCTTTCATCTTACATTAAAATAACACCAATTCCATTTCCGGAAGCATCACATTCCACAGTAAAGCTTTTTGTGAAGTCTGGTGTAGCTAAGGTTGGTGCTTTGCACATTGCCTCTTTAATATAGTCGAAGGCCTTTGTTGCTTCTGGAGTCCATAAAAATGCATATTTCTTCAACAATTTGTTAGAGGTGCTGCTATTTTCCCATAATTATTAACAAACTTGCGATAATGCCTTGTCAACCCGAGAAATCCTTGCAAATGCTTTATGGATGTGGGGATTTCCCATTCCTTAATGGATTTAATTTTGCTAGGGTCTACCTTAACTCCTTCATGAGATACAATATGACCCAGATATTCCACCTCTTGTACTCCAAACAAACATTTGGATCTTTTTGCATATAATTGTTTCTCCTCCAACAGTTGTAGCACCCTGTCAACATGTTCAACATGATGCTTCAAATATTTGCTATAGCTTAGTATATCATTGAAAAATACTAACACATATTTTCTAAGGAAGGGTTTGAAAATGGAATTCATCAAACCTTCAAATGTAGAAGGTGCATTGGTAAGGCCAAAAGGCATGACCAAAAACTCATAGTGACCATCATGAGTTCTAAATTTTGTTTTCAAAATGTCTTGAATCTTCATTCTGATTTGATGATATCCTGAACAAACATCTAACTTGGTGAAGTAAATTGATCCATGCAATTCATCCAATAATTCATCAATGATAGGAATGGGAAACTTATCTTTAATAGTGAGCTTGTTGAGCTCCCTATAATCTAGACACATGCGCCATGATCCATCCTTCTTGTGCACCAATACTACTGGAGCAGAGAAAGAACTTTGGCTAGGTTGAATTATACCAACCTCAAGCATTTTTGCAACCATACATTCAATTTCACTCTTCTGGGCATAGGGATATCTGTATGGCCTTATGTTTGGAGGAACACGTCTTGGAATCAAATGAATAGCATGATCATGATCATGAATAGGTGGGAGACCTTTGGGAGTCTCAAATACCTTGGAATGATTATCCAAGTCTTTTTGGAGATCTAGAGAAATAGATGATTTCGATGTCGAGACATCTAGCGAACATAGTTGTGCAATTAGACCTCATTGTTCCTTTTTAGAATCTTTGTCATACCGTTAGAGGTTATTTCTTTCCCAGTTTCCCTGCAATACCCCTTAATTTAACTTCCTTTCCTTCTACATAAAATTTCATGAATGGTTCTCAAAAGTTAAAAGCTATTGCACCCAAGGATTGTAGCCATTGGACTCCTAGTACAAAATCAACACCTCCCATTAGAATGGAAAGCATTGGTCTTTTCAATACATATTCTCCCATGGATAGCTTGATATTATGGCACTTTCTAGAGAAATTTATCGTTCCTTCATTTGCAACCATCACTTGACACTCTGGTGCTGGATATAGGAAGCAATTCAATTCTTTTGCTATCTTACAATGAATAAAATTTTGGGTACTTCCTGAATCATTCAACACTATTACCTTTTTCTTCTTGATTTTTCCTTCTATCTTGATGGTTTGAGGAGTGGTAATTCCAGCCAATGCATTACCAGATATGGTCAAATTCATTTCTTCTTTATCTAGGCTTTGTTCCTGGAGTATATCACCTTCTTTTGACCTTTCTTGCTCCTTTTCTTCTTCCTCTTCACAATCTATGTAGAATAATTTCTTCATAGCACACTTATGACCTTTAGTGTATTTGCTATCACAACTGTAACAAAGCCCTTCTGCTCTTTTTTCTTCTAATTGTTGTGGTGTCAACCTTATAGGTTGTGGAAGGCTAGGGGTAAAAACACTTCCATCTTTATAGTTGTGAGTGGTATGCTTCCTAGTTGCCATAATTTTGCTTTCCATTTTTCTTGCTAACCTGAATGCCTTCTCTAATGAATCGAGTTCCCAAAGGCGAACATCATGTTGGATATTATCCTTCAAAATCCCTATGAAGACATCAATCCTATGCTCCTCTGGAATAGTTTTTACCCTTATGTTCAATTTTTTGAACTCCTCAATGTGCTCTCTTATTGAACCCTTTTCTTTGAGACTTATCAATTGGGTAAAAAAAAGTGTTTCTTTTTGTATCCTCATAATGTGCTACCAATTCTTACATAAAAAATTCCCAAGTGATTATTTGTTTACGAGGGCAAAGCCATTGATACCATACAAACTGATTTGGTTCCAAATATAAAGTTGCAATATGTACCTTTTGTGTGTTTTGCACATTACTGAGATAAAAAAATTGCTCCATTTGTAATATCCATGTTGCTGGATCCTTCCCATCAAACTTCCTCATATAGATTTTTCAAATATGGTGGGTCTTCGATCAAACATTAGATTCTATGGAATCATGATTAACATTTATTTTTTTGTCATCATGAGTTTCATGAGATATGTGCATATATGGAACATATGCACATAAATAGAGGTTGCGCATATACAAAGGTATATTTTTAGGAAAGCTTCTCCATATACGTATATATATAAGTTTCAAATATACAATACATGCACATATACATAAATTGTGTATATTCGGAAGATGTGCATATCTTCTGTATATGCGCATATCTTCTCTATATTTGCAACTTTCATATTTGCGAATATCTTTTGCATATACGCATACAAGTTGTGCATATACATAATTTGTGGGTGACTTCTATAATATGAGTACAAATTATGTATATTCACTTCTGTACATGTACATATACAAAATTTATGCATATTAGGATGATATGTGCAAATATGAAAGTTGATCGTATACAAAATTTGTGTATATACAGAAGCTTATATGTGCATATTTCATATATGTACAGGTTTTGTATATGCATATACACAAAATATTTTGTATATGCACAACTTCTTTATATATGCATATATGCTTCTGTGAAATTAAGATTAAACATGTTCACTGATCAAATCAGGACAAATTGAGATCCATAATACCTAGAAATTTGGAACAGGCATATGGATTGAACAACTTGATAAGCAAAGCATGTCAATAATACAATATAATGTTTTTCAATACTGTAACTCCATTCAAGATCACTATCAAGAGAAAACATAGCTTCTTGAGCCTAGCCAATAAGAAAAGACAATATGGTTACAAGTCAAAATCAGGGAAAGATAAGCTACAATTTCAAATGTGATTTTTAATAACATCCATATATTGAATCAATTAATTTAGTTTGAAATATTTTTAGTTAGAAAGACACAATCTCCCATAAAACTTTTACACCTGATGCACTTCATGCATATATGAGATCCTCTACATGTGTCTAACTTGCATATAACACACATATGAAATATATGAACATATATAGAAGTTGTGCATATACAAAGTATGCACAGCTTTGTATATGCACATATATGGAAGTTGTGCATATATGATAGATGCACATATATGGAAGATATGCACATATATGAAAATTTATACTTATATAGAAGTTGAACATATATATAACTCACACAAATTCTATATATATGCATATTCTATATCACATATCCTTTGTATATGCAGAACTTTTTTATATGCACATGCACATATACAAAATTTATACATATAAAAGAATATGCAGATAAATGGAAGTTGTGCATATACAATGACTGTATCTATACATAGGTTCATGTTACAGATGGATTTTATATATGCCTATATATGGAAGTTACACATATATAGTAGATGCACATATATAAAAGTTGCACATATACAAAAGATGTGCATGTCTTCTATATATGCACAACTTTCGTATGTGTGCAACTTCTGTATATGCACATATACCGAAGTTGTACATATATACATAAGTCACACCTCTACAAAATCTATGCACAACTTATGTAATATGCATACATGAGAGTCTCCATATATGCACATCTTTCATATATATGTATGTGTTTTGTATATGTGCATATATTTTGTATATGCACAACTTTCATATATGCTCGTATCTTTCTTATATGTGTAACTTCTATATATATGCATATCTTGTATATCTGAAAATCTACTATATATGCATGAATTCCAGATATGTGCATATACGAAAGATATGCTCATATACGGAAAAAATGCATATACAAAATATTAAAGACGCGTGCATATATGAAGGATGTAAATATATGAAAGTCACACAACTTTTATATATGCATATCTTTTGAATATATTCTAAATGATATGTATTGAAAAAGAAGAGAGATGGCTTTTGAGAGTTTTTATTCACTCCTTATTTTATTCTTTAGACTAAAATGGGGATACGACATTATTTTCTTCAACACATAATGAAAAACAATCAATAATGATAAATATTTCAATAGAGTTGAATTAACAATTACTCTTCTAAGAAAAATGCATAAATGAAACAATTTATTTATTTTAAGGAATTGATGAAATATAATTACTATTATTGTTTTATATATTAAGTCAATCATATTAATATAATTAAATAAATATATAAATTTAAATAAATATAATTACAATTAATTTCCCCTGATGGGTTCACTAGTGAGGCAAGGGGGTGCCATGTCACTTCCTCACCTGGAAAATGAGTCGAGGGATGTGGAAACCTATCAAATATGAAGTTACGTTCAACCAAAGTGATAAGATTATGGACGTGGTGCAAATTATATTAATTCTATGGGAAGGAGACGACGACTTACTGTGGCTAGAGAGAGAGAGATCAATTTATTCGTGTGATGGTAATCGTGGTTATCACTCTATCTAGATTTTTGAATCCTTATCGAAGGAAAGTTGGATCTTTGGTTGCAAATAGAGGGAAGCAGGTGATGGAGGACGAGTTAGTCTCACTATTGAAAAGGGTTATTGAGAGAGGAGTGTATAACATCTATGAAGGTTCTTCCAATGCATAAGTTCTAACTACCCAACCGAGTCTTCATTAAATTGTAATGGTTCTCTGCTCTAAACTTTGTAGCTTTGAGAGTTATCTAGTATTAATGTGTCTATCCTCCACTTTTTACTATTGTAGTTAATTTGGAAAATTTATAGCGTGCTCTATGTGGCGCTCGAGCGAGATTGGTGGTCATTTATTTTTCCCTTTTCACTATCATTTCCCTATTATTCTAGGTATGAATTTCTAATTCCACATCTTGGTAAAACTTTGTGTTATGTGTCAGTCCATTCTCCTTGGTTTCAGTTTGAGATATACGCTCGTTCCTTCCACCCTCTCTAAGTAGTGTTGCTTTTTCTTTCTCATGAATGACATCCTAATCTAAGAGGAGCGATAGCCTCATTATTTATTGGTCTTGTTTTTTGGTTGCATTAGTTGGGGAATTTGTGGCCAATAGGCTATTCTATTTCCTTTCTATCTCCTAGTTGTTTATTTTTGTCTTTGGGAAATTTTGTGGCTAGTGTTTATGGGTCTTTGTCTTCGTTATTTTATGAGTTTTACACTCCTCACACTCCCATCTTGCAAATGATGTCGGTTCCTTATTTACTTATAATAATTTTTTTCTTTCTTCTGAACAGGTGGTTATCTTGGTGGTTTATTATCACAACTAGGGGTTTTTATTGGGCAAGGAATTCATGGTCAATGGATTTAGATATTGCTTCTCCTCATTTCGGATTGTTTGGAGGTTTTATCCTAGGCATTGATTTATTGGGGAAACACCATTTCACCTCTCTTATCCTAGTTCGATCTTGGACTATTTATTAATTCTATCTATGCATCGGTTTGATCCCCATTCAATGCAAATGGGATTGAGTTAGAAGGGAGTTTATCATTACCAAGAGCAGGCCCATAGAGGCCATACTGACATGAACCATAGGGTAGAAATATTTTCATCTCACTACTGGGAAATTACACCAGCGAATGTTTAGGAAGAACTTTCCTAATCAGAGGGAGAAGAATCCTCTCATAACACTACTCTCACAAACACCAAAATTATGACTGAATGGGCTTATTGGATCCCAGATACACGGCACACAATGGGATAGTTCATCCAATACATGCAGACTATAGACCTAAAATTACTGGAATATGATTTTTTACTCAGATAAACTAGCTTAGAATGGCAGGAAAACTGTATGGGCATCCTTGACTAGATAATGGAGAAGATTGAATGACACCTTGACATTACCCCAATGAGGTTTTCTTCTAGGTAATGATTTATTGGGGCAACACCATTGCACCTCTCATATCCTAGGCCGAGTTTGGAATATTTATAAATTATATCTACCTATGGGTATGCTCCCCATGCCGTGCCAATTGTATTGAGTTAGAAGAGGAGCTAATTATTACTAAGAGTGGGCCCACATAGGCCATACTCGCACATGCCATAGGATAGAAGGATTTTCATCTCACTACTTGGAGATTACATCAGCCAATGTTTAGCAAGAACTCTCCCAATGTAAGGGAAAAGAATCCTCTCATAGAACTAATGTCTTGAACATTGATATTAGGACTCAATGGGATTATTGGATCCCAGGTATAGGGCGCACAATGGGATGGCTCAGCCAATACATACAGACTCTTGACCTTTACTAGAAGATGAAGTTTTTACTGGGATAAACTATCTTGCACTAGCACAAAAACGTTATGGGTATCTTACACAAGAGAACGGAGAGGATTGAATGACACCTCGAAATTCCTCAAGATGTTATGGTTTGAACATCCCCCATGACAAGGCAATCTTTTCCCTTCATGTTTTGAATTCCTACCTCTCACTCACAACCCCCCTATTGGTATGTTGACTCTGTTAAGTTTGGTGTAGACATAACTCGTCCTCAAAAACTTCCTCCTCCATGACTAAGCTTCCTAAGGTGGACCAGAGGAATTCGTCATAGCCCTGCTACTAGAGTTTTGATTTGAATAACAATTAAAATATATAATATGGTTAGATGATGAGAAATCAAGATTTTTCTCGTTTTTGGTTCGCGTGCCAACACCTAAATTTCTTAGAAACTCCTTCAGATATCGATCCAAAATGGATTTTGGATAGATTCCTAAGTCAAGGTGCTCCTCACAGAGTAAAAATGATAGTCCAAGGAAGTTCCTGGAAATAGCCCCACTACAAAGATCTTCTCCTCCCGAATATACTGCAACTTGAATGGACAAAAATTGACTTAGGATGCAAAAGTTATCGCTTAAGGAAGGTGCCCTTTATTCCTTAGAAAAGGAGGCAAAATCCTATAAAAAGGAAAAAAAAAACCCTTCAAAAGGGAAAATCGCATCAGACCACGGAAGAAGAGTGGATTAAGTGAAAAAGAGAAGACACCACTAATCGTTGATCCTCGACATATCGGGTCAGAGGAAGGCACATGTGATAACATAGGGATCGGTTCGAGCGATATATCAATCATCGATATCGGCAGATCTCAATCAACATCAGCATCGGTCATGACATATGGGAGCCCCGATTCCATGCAATGTGTGATTGCGATATCGCAATATTGCATCGGGGTCTTGTGATGGAGCAGACCACATATATATGTGCCGATGTGATGCGACGGACCCAAAAGGGTTTTGTCAAAGCCAAAAATAATTTTTCAAGTCCATCTAAAAGCCATTTTATGGATTTTGAATGTTTTAATGTACTTTTGTAAATACAAAAGAAAACCATGAAACATGGACATGGTGACTTGCAATAGTGATTCTAGGCGGACTTGATAGAAATATAAGGTAGAATTAAGGAATTTTGAAGTCTAATAAATGGACATTTGGCAAGTTTGCCAATGTTTTACAACGTTTCTTTATGTAACAGGGAATGATTGTTTCTGGAGAATTTCAAGCACCGATGCACTCTTCTGTTACAGCACAGGTGGACACTATCCCCGAGGGCATTTAGCAATGATTGCTAACACTCAGAGAGGGGATTTGAGTGGACGAAGGTTGGAAGACAGTGAGCCCGAAAGGGAAAATGAACAGGAAGCGTCAATTTGGCTTAAAAGCCATGAATGTCAGAAATGGCATGGGTGTTGTTGGTTTTTGAGTTGCTGTTGTTGGTTTTTGGGGGTTTGTTGTAGAAGGTGAAGCCAAAGAAGACAGCTAAGGTGAAATAGGGCAGTGCAAAAAGGTAGTAGCCGAAAGAGAGTGCAGAAAGCAAAAGCAGATGTGCACACAGCCAAGGGGGTCACTTGGAAGTCAAGCGAAAAGCCAAGAGAGTTGTAAACTGATAGATATCATAAAGGAGCCAAAGCCAAAGAGAAAGAGCCAGAGCCAAAGCCAAAGAGCCAAAGAGCCAAAGCCAAAGAGCCAGAGCCAAGAGCTGAGAGCCAGGGCCAAGAGCTAGAGCTTCAAGAGCCAGGGGATAAAATGGTGTCTAAACCCACTGTTTCTATGTAAAACAACAGGAGTTGAGCCAAGATGTTGTAAAAAGGGCTTATTCTATAATCCCAGAGAGCCTAGTTGACTTGACTAGAGCTCACGGAGAGGTAGCCCAAGAGTTGTGGGTGAACTCCTAATTAAATTGTTATTTCTATGTGATTTTTTATTTCTACATTAGTATTTATTGTATGTATTTACATATCAACATACACAACAGATTTTAAAGCACCATAAACAACCAACAACAAATATAAGGATACACCTATACTTTCAAGCATTTCTTAATTCTACATTGGTTAGTCAGTAAGACTTGAGAATATTTAAATCTTTGGAAATGGGAGAGGTTCTTGTAAGTGAGACAAGAAGCCTCAATGCCCCATTCTTAGATCAGGTGGTATTAGAGCCTATGTTTGATTAAACCCACCTTCAAGGAAGGTTATATCAGAATTCTTGATTAACAAAGCAAAGATCACTTGTCTGAAAGGTGTGTAAACAACAAGAGGCTGATTGTATGCTTGGGTTGCAGATTGACTATTTTTTGAGTTTTAGAGAGGTGAAGGGAAAGTTATTGATAGCTCAATCCAGGAAGGACAAATAGGAAGAAGGGCTGAAGGCATTCTTCTATCCCAGAGGACCTCAAGGCATTCCTTAAAGAACAAGAGGTTTGTTGCAAAAGGTTGCTGAAATAAGCTCTCTATTAATCTTGTTTGAAGTTCTTTGTTCATTGGCATAATGACAACTTCATCAAGTGTATCCTCGAATTATTCATTCTTTATCACAAGACTCTTTGACGGAGACTTGAAGCAAGACTTGTTTATCATGCTAGACAAGGTGAGAGAAATGTACGAGGATGAATGGAAGAGAAACATACTTAGACAACAGTTGAATTCCATGGAGGAAGAGAAGCAGATGATTTCTGACAAATTGCAGGAAATGGAGAGGCAACTTCATATTGCAAATATGAACCTGAAGAGGATGAATGAGTTGGAGTCCCAACTCTTTGTTGCCAAAGAAGCCTTAATCAAGTATCCGTTTGAAGAAGAGGTAAACCATTCGAGTTTGTCTTTAAATTCCTCTAAGAATTCTTATATTGGTTCTTTTGAAAAACATACTAGATGCATGAGTTCCAAGCTAATGTCCAAGATGGCCTATGAAGGAAAGGGCTTGGGAAAGCATGCACAAGGTATTGTTGAACCAATAATGGTTGAAGAATGGCCTAAGTATTTGGGTCTTGGCTATGGGCAGTCTTATGGAGAGATTTCCAAAGCTTCCATGAAGGCCACTGAAACAAATCCAAGAAGAAGTTCATTGTATATGGTGAAGATTGTGTTAAGGAGGAATGCAATAGCTTGAAACATCAATTGTAGGATGCAGGTGTTCAGAGGCACGCACTTCAACCAAAGAGTTGTGGAAACTCTAACAACCTTGAAGAGAGTGATGGTTTTCCAAAGGGAGCCACTTCGTCATTTGCTTCACCTCCTCATGAACGCAATAACGGCGAAACAGGCACATATAAATATGGTTCTAATCATATTCCTTTTGATTTTGTAAAGCATGGTAAATTTCCACATAAGCACGGGAAAAGAATTACATGTTCCTTTTGTGGTTTGGATAGCCATCATGTTTCTAGATATTGGAAGAGAATGGCCACATACAGGAAACTTTTGACGGAAAAGAAGCAGAAAGCCAAAGTTCCATTAGACAAGGAAAATCATGCTGATAAGAGGATGCACATGTGTTGCACTTACTACCATAAGCAAGGGCATCTTGTTGAAATTTTTTGGACTCTAAATCCAACAAGGCTTCCACAAAAGATGAAGAAAGTGGAAAGAGAAGATGGCAGAAAGGGAAAGAAAGTTTCCATGAATGATGTGTCTCATGATGGTTCACATGTTGATGTTGATGTGTAGACAAAGGAAAGGCCTTTGAACTGGATTAGTAAGAAATGGTTAGAGTTCTTTTCTAATTAAGGTTGCATGTCCATTGATGCATCTATTTGCATTCCTTTGTTGATGAGATGCAAGTTGTAGGTTTCTACCAAGATGGTGAATGTAAAAAGGTTGAGTAGGAGACTCACTTTGTTGCTGCAACATTATATGTCATTTTAGCTTTGAAAGTACAATGTGCTTAAGTGAAAGTTGAAGGATGAAATGCATGCATAAGCATGATGTGCATGAACACAGGGATGTTGAGTGTAATTAACTTGAAGGGTTGACTACTTTGATGTAAACATGCATGTAATGTTGACTTGAGAAAAGTTGACTTGGCCTACAAGATTGAGATAGCAATGAAATGTTTCATATTTTGAAAATAGTGCTAATGGTCTTCTTCTACATGCTTGATTAGAAGGGTCACTTGTTTTAAAGGCATGTTTTGGGTTGTTATCTAGTCCATCATTTGCATGAAGATGTAAGACATGGAGGTGTTCAAAAAATGTGAAATCTATTTCATTTGTTTAAGTAGGAGTTTAGGCAATCCAATTGTCGTTTGTATTTTTGTTGTTGTTAACAGTTGTTGTTGAAAACTTGTCAAACATGTACAAATGAAAGTTTTATGGAGCAGATTTTCTTCACATTTTTTTGAGTCACCTTGGATCAATGATTAAGACAAAGAGGCTCAAAACGACCTTCTATATCCATTTTAGTAGGAGTTCTGCAGGAAGGCAAGGAGGAAGACCAGCCCATCCAGAAGGGAAGTGGTCAGAAACTTTGGTTCAGAGGCACTATGCAAGGCAAGTGTAGGGAGGCTGAAAGAAGAGGGTGAGTCACACTCATTTACTGTCCAAATTAGTATATCAGTCTTTTGTAGAGCAAAAGTTCTTTTAGTGGGAAGGCGTGATCCAAAATGGATTTTGGATAGATTCCTAAGTCAAGGTATTCCTCATAGAGTAAAATGGAAAGTCCAAGGAAGTTCTTGGTAATAGCTCCATTGCAGAGACCTTCTCCTCTTGAATCTACTACAACTTGAATGGACAAAAATGGACTTAGGATGCAGAAGTTATCGCTTAAGGAAGATGCCATTTGTTCCTTAGAAAAAGACGCAAAATCCTTTAAAATGGGAAAAAAAACCCTTCAAAAGGGAAAATTGCATTAGATTAGGGAAAAAGAATGGATTAAGTAAAAAAGGGAACCCACCCCCAATTGCTGATCGCTGACATATCGGGTCGGAGGAAGGCATATGTGATAACATAGGGATTGGGCCAAGCGATATGCTGATCACCAATATTAGCAGATTGCAATCAGCGATGCCACAAGGCAAAGGCAGGAACCAATGACACGCAATATGCCAATTTCTGATATTAGTGGATTGCAATCGACGTCGACATTAGTGATGCCATATGGGAACCTCGGGCCCATGCAATGCACACTTGCCGTATCACAATATGGGGTCGGGGTCATGCAATGTTGTGGGCCAGATATATATGTGCTGATGCGATGCGATAGACCCGAAAGGGTTTCTTCAATGCTAATACATAATTTTTTAAGTCCATCTAAAAGCCATTTTATGGATTTTTAATGTTTTAATGTATTTTTATAAATACAAAAGAAAACCATGAAACATGGGCATGGCGACTTGCTATAGTGATTCCAGGTGGACCCGATAGAAATATAAGGTAGGATTAAGGACTTTTGAAGTCCGATAAATAGAGACTTGGCAATTTTTCTCGTGGTTTACAACGTTTCTTTGTGTAAACATGGAATGACCATTTCTGCTTAGGAAAGGTGGCCACATTTCCTAAGGGCGTTTAGCAATGATTACTAATGCTCAGAGAGGGGATTTGAGAGGGCAAAGGCTGGAAGATAGAGAGCCCAAAAGGGAAATGAACAGGAAGCACTGATTTGGCTTAAAATCCATGAATGTTAGAAACTACGTCAGTGTTGTTGGTTGTTGGGTGTTTGTTGTAGAAGTTGAAGCCATAGCAAGAAGCTTAGGAAAAAAAGAGTAGCACAAAAAGGCAGCAGCAGAAAGAGAGCGTAGAAAGCAAAAGTAGAAGTGCATGCAACCAAGGGGGTCACTTGGGAGTCAAGTGAAAATCCAAGAGAGTTGTAAACTAATAGAGAGGAGAAAGGAGCTAGAGCTAAAGAGCAAGAGCCAGAGCCAGAGCCAAAGAGCTAAAGAGCCAAAGCGAAAGAGCCAAGAGCCAGAGCTTCAAGAACCAGGGGATAAAATGGTGTCTAAACCTACTATTTCTGTGTAAAATAGCAGGAGTTGAGCTAAGAGCTTGTAAAAACGACTTATACCATAATCCTAGAGAGCCTAGTTGAGTTGACTAGAGCTCACAGAGATGTAGCCCAAGAGTTGTGGTTGAACTCCTAATTAAATTTTTGTTTCAGTGTGATTGTTTATTTTTGCACTAGTATTTATTGTACGTATTTACATATTAGCATACACATCAGATTTTAAAGCACCATAAACAACCAACAATAAATATAAGCATACACCTATATTTTCAAGCATTTGTTAATTCTACATTGGTTAATCAATAAGATTTGGGAATATTTAAAGCTTTGGAAGTGGGAGAGGTTCTTGTAAGTGAGACAAGAAGCCTAAGTGCCCCATTTTCAGATTAGATATAAACCTTAATGTTTATAAGTTTATTACTTATCAATGGGTTACTTTATGGCTCGCCTAAGTTCGTCTTCCATTGCTTATAGCAAAGGTTTCTGGTTACTTTATTCTTCACATCCATTGGTGGGGTTGATGCCCAAGTTCAAGGAAGGACGCTTCAACCACTATATGTTGGTTCTAGGTTGCAATTACTCTCATACCCATTTTTCGAGAGGCCTTCTCCGTTTTCTTTTGCACTACATAGGGTTTTTAAACATTTGTACCTGTAAGATGTTATAAGGGTTGTGGCTTCATGAAAGTCGTAAACAGTTTAAGTTTATGTAATGTTAAGACTCTTGTTGTTTAATTTCTTCACTTGGGACATGGGCTTGCCTTTTTATTTTTTATTTGTAATGTAAGTGCCAAAGGTTTTCTTCCCCTCGAATTCGAATTTTATTTTCATATTGTATACTATACATCGTCAATCGGTCCATGGATACTTTTTTTTTAGACAACCATTGCAGTAGCATGCCACTATTTTAACAAGGTTATTATCACCAAAAAGTTGGTCATCTAGCCTAATTTACTATATGGATCGAATTATACTATGCACGGCCAATTTTACCCTAGTAAAATTGATTTCATTGTGGCAAATTACCTAATAAACCACCTTTATGAAGTAATTTATTGTTAAACACATGAAGAATAATTAAATAAGTGAGTATTCATTTGATTTTCTTCTAGGAATAATTAATTTAACCATTGTTTTATTATTATTCCTTGTAAAATTTGACCCAATCATCAAAAATAAACAGATAAATCATTATCTATCTTATTTTTCTCTAAGAATAATTAATTAATCACTAATTAATTATTATTCTTTGTTAAATTGACTAAATCCCTTAGGAATAATTAAATAAATCCTTATTTGTTTATTATTCCTTAACTAATTCATTGAGACAATAAATAAATCATTTTTTTTATTTATTATTTCTAAATAAAAGTTTAAATACTTTTTTCGCTCCTAAACAAATATAATAAAATATTCCAAGTGGTTATCCCAAGAATGAAATAAATAATATTTTATTATTGTTCATTATTAGAGGATAACTCAATATTTTGTTATAAATAAGAGGGTTTTCCATTCATTATTCACTTTTGATTACTTTCGTTGTTGCACACCATATTTTTGTTTGGTTTTCACATTATGGAGGAGAGAGACTCTACACAAGCTGAAGACGTTTGACTATAGACAAGAACCAATCTGATAGAGGGGGACTGGTAACATTTATTTTTTCTCATCAAAGGTTTTATTATAAAATTAATCTTTACATATCTAGTTTACATTGGATGACTCAAGTTATTACTCTTTCCTTTTGTTTTCTAACTATGATTGTGGCATAGATCCAAACTTTCACAGGTTTTGTTTTTATCAGTTGCTATAGATCTACAATGTTTAGCAACCATTTATATTCTTGACATTGTTTGTCATCCACAATATTAAGTGGATTCTTTTCGTACATCATTGAGAAGAAAACACTACAACAAATTGGCGACTCCACTGGGGAATAATTATGATTCAGTAACCTGGGTCTCCAATACAAATTGACGACTCAATATGGATTTTATAATTCAGATCCAGAAACCTGGGTGACCTTTCATTTTTAGCTTAGGTTTTATTCTCTTTTCAATTCAATTAATGTTTCCTAGTGTTCAAACCCTAGCTCTCATAAGTTTCTGACTTCTGCAAGATTTCTGGTCCTATTCACAGGTCACAAGAACCAGTCGCATCAAAGGTGGCACTTTTTTTGAAATTTGCACACTGAGAGTCTTGGAACATAAATCACATTTTTTAGCCCAAAAGGTACGATCTAGGCTTCAGAATGCAACTTTCAGCCCAAAAGGTGTGATCTCATAAAAAAAGAGGTCAGAACCTACGATTTGTAGGTTTGATGGTTTTTTTCAAATCTATTTCTAGGTTTTTTTGAGAGCCATCTGCTCGGTGTTTGACCTTTGTATCATCCATCTTAGGCCTTTATCCTTTTTGTTTTCATCATCGAAGTCGAATTTAGCCTCCCTTAGGGCTTCTAGGAGGAGTTTAGCTGACTTAGAAGTCTGCATTTCTGCAACACTTTCAGCCACATTTTCTAGATCTATAACTTTTTGTTTCAGATCTAATAAGATAGGTTTGTACCATCCATAGTTTCACATTTAAAATTTCTTGGTCATTCCCTTAGGTTCCCATTGGTTTCCCTAGGTGTTTCTACCATCTCCCTATCTTTTTGCAGCGCTATTCCCCTCTAGTTTTTTGTTGTTGTTGCACCACTTTCCAGCAGCTTAGAGTCACTTCATCCTGGTCACACTAGCATTTGGATCTCTTGACGTTTCCGTGTATTTCCCATCGGTTTAGCCACGAAGTTGTATAGTGTTTACACACCCAGTTTGGGTGGGGTTTACTAAATTGTTTTGCTGTTTATTTTCTGATATTTATTTCAATTCATTTGCAACAATATTTTTTATTTTTTACAAACATGATCTGGGCTTAATCAATTAATACGCTTGCATATACAATCAGACCTTAAGCGAAGGGTTCTTCATTTACACCACCAAGCCAAGACTTAGCATAATAAACTTATCTCCCTGCATCAGAGACAAAAGATATATTGTTGATCTCCCTTCACCATTTCTGTGTTCTGTGTGTCCTTCCATCATTGTGCCACCAAGGCATGTGTCATGGAGACTATTAGGCCTTCACCCCATGTTTCCACTTGGGCATATTACTCCTCCTCGTCATATTCAAGTTCATAGCCCTTCGAGTCCCCATAACGACTCTTCTCTAGGTCCTTTTGATTCCTCATCTCATTCCGAACCTCCTTCACCACATATTGTCACCATATATGGGCCCACAACTAGTGTAGGAACCCAACCTCGTGTTGGCTCTGATTCCACACCAGTGGTCACATCAGGTGGAACAATATAAGGAACCATTCCGGCAGGCCCCATGCTCCCCTTTATGACTGGGTTAAGTCTACTGGATCTTAGCCAATTGATAAATGACCCCATACACTATGACACTAGTTGGCTCCCTATGCTGACTAAGCTTCCCTCAGACATCCCAAAGTTTGAGGGTATTGCTGGACAGGATCCTACCAACCATGTTCGATCCTTCCACATGTGGTGTTTGTTGGCATTATGATACAAGTGTTGTCCTTGATGGCAACTCACTCATAGGTTTGATACAGGTGATGGCAACTTAATCAGATGACAGATTAGAATGCAGCAGGTCAAGAGAGAGATATACGCAGGTTCACCATGAAGAAAGTGTGTATATATGCGGGTCAGCGGAGCAGAAGGAGCGTACACGTATACACGCGGGTTAATAGAAGTAAAGGCGCGTACATGTTGGAAATCATGGTTTTGGTCCGTGGTATTTGGTCCATAGTATTTGGTCCAAAGTGACGACCCCAAGTATTGGGTTCATGGTATTGTTTCTACATGGGTTTGGACCATGGTATTGAGAGAAGCCTAACCTATATAAGGAGAAAATCATTAGGCAAAAGGAGATGACAAGGAATGAATTTCTGATGAAGTGTGAAGATCTAGTATCATTGGTTATCTGTTTGTGCTGCTTGGATTGGGTTGATATAACAACGAAGATACAAGTAATTATCTTTAGATCTATACGCAGGTTGTATGTGGTGAAAGCGCGTATACACGCGGTTTTGATATAGTAAAGTAGCATATGCATTATGAGATTTGGTATTTCAGGTTGGTGTTGATTCTACTGGTTGTTGCAGAGTTCTGGGCTCTGGTTTTCTTTCTGTGTTTTTGATGACAGGGTTTCAGTGATTCAGTATTGGGTGATTTAGAGATTTATGATGCAAGTATAAGTTGATGAGTGTATTGCAGCAGTGATTATTTTGTACTTATGGATCCAGTCTGAAAATTGATGAAACGTGATCCCTAAAGAAAAGAAGGTTGTAGCCTTCTGTAGGTCAGCAACTACGTACTAGTATATCCGCTAGTACAAGAGCTAAGGGGGTTGTAGCTCCCTTCCAGAAGTAACTGGAAAATGAGAGAGGGTTGTAGCCCTCTGCAGTTTGTAGCCTGCATGCTGGTAAAGGACTGCACCAGTACATTGTAAAAGAAGTTTCTTATTAAAGGAAGAAAGAGACCAATTGCAGCAGGTGGTTTTCACCCACATTGGGTCTCCACCTTATATCATGGCATTCATGTGTGCTTCTTATGTGTGATGATCTGTACTATCTTACTACACCTATTTACTGTTAATGTGGTTAATAAAGTTCTGATGCATTTACTGAAGATAAGCTAACTGAATCATAAGGTTGCTGCATATACGCTTGTTGCATTTAATACAGTCGCGTATATACGCGTATATCCTTAACAGAAGTTGCGAATATGAATCTAAGTGTGAAAATGAAAAAGTATCTGATTTGCTAATACTGATTCACCCCCACCCCCCCCTCTCAGTATTATTTCCAACAATTGGTATCAGAGCAGGTCCTTTTGAACAAGCTTGATCGCTTGAAGGAAAAGATCCCTCAGAATGGCTAATCCAAAAAGAGAGGCACATATCAGGCCACCAATCTTTGACAGGAGCAACTTTACCCACTGGAAGATAAGAACCACATCATATCTACAATCACTTGGAGCAGAAGTTTGGGGAATCGTAGAAAGTGGATACAATTTCCCATCAACAATTCCTACAGATGCAGCTGAGAAAAAGCAATATGAGCTCAATGCCAAAGTTGTTACTGTCTTATTGGGAAGTTTGACACAATCAGAATTTATGAAGATCATTCATTTCAAATCAGCTAAGGAAATATGGGACAAAATAATTCTAAGCTACGAAGGAGATGAACAGGTAAAAAGAGAAAAGCTTCAAACTCTTAGAATCCGGTATGAAAATCTTAAGATGCATAGTAATGAAAGCATAGCTATTTACTTCTTGCGTATGGATGAGATTGTAAATTGTATGAGGGATTTGGGTGACGAATTTAAGGAATTTGTCCTAGTTGAAAAGGTTTTGAGATCCCTGTCTGCTAAATTTGATTCCAAAGTGTCTGCCATAGAAGAAAAGGAGAATTTGCAGAAAATCACCATGTCACAGCTTCACAGAATCTTAACTGCTTTTGAGATGCGAAAAGAGGGACCATCAGAAGCTGCATTCGAAGTATCAGGATACATGTCAGAGGAAGAAGATGAGGTAAACTTTGTCAAGAATCTTGAACGGGGAACTGGACGATTCAAAGGTAAGCTACCTTTCAAATTCTTTTCATGTGGTAGAGTTGGTCATTATGCTGCTAGATGCCCTCATAACAAAGGAAAGATGTTGGAAGAAGGTAATAGAAGCTATTATACCCATGTTAAAAGTAATGACACATTCAATGGTAGCGAAGACATTAGAATTATCATGGCATATGGTAAGAAGAATGCAGAAACTGAAGAAGTTACCAAATTAAACGAACAATTGGAGACAGTAACCAGGGTAAAGGAGAAATTGCAGGATATGGTAAAAGATCAGAGCATAAAAATTCAGAGTCTTGAATCAAAGATCTTCTCTCTAAAAGAAGATCTTGAAAAATCAAAGGAGCAGAACATAGAAGCTCTTGAACATGAAGTGATCAAGTTGAAGCAACAAGTGGAAGAAGGAAGAAAAGATGAAGAAGACCTAAGGAAACAATATCTGAAAAAGGAAGAGCAACATCAGGTTGAGGTAAATATCTTAAAAGGTAAATTAGAAGAAAAGGATAAATTGTTGCGATTTCAAGATAGTACTAAGATTTTGGATGACATTCTTGGTAGTCAAAGATCCCCTAGTATCAAGACTGGTCTTGGCTTTCATGAATCTGTTGAAGGTCAATCTAGTTCACAAGGTGAGGCAAGGAACTCCAAAGAGAAATCTAAAATGATCAACAAGGAGTTTAGAGGTCATCAAAGGAAATCTTTTACTCCTCCACTGAATAATGTTGAATGCTATGTATGTCATAATCTTGGACATGTTGCAGCCAGATGTAGAAGTAGAATGGTTCAAGACCATCACAAAAGATCATCACATCCCAGGTACTTCAGAGGATATTGCTTTGCCTGCAATGCATGTGGACACAAAGCAATTGATTGCAATAGAAGGAACATGAAATATGTAAGTTTTTATTCATGCAACAAACTTGGACATAAAGAAAGGGAATGCAAGAGAAAATTTCAAAGTTCAAAACAAGAGGACCATACATCATCACAGTTTCAGAAGACAGAATTAGAGAGAAAAAGGTGTGACATAACTCAGTTCGCTGACATAACAGACATAGGGGATACTGAAAGTGAAGAAATTCAGTATTCCATCTTCCATACGCTGATATAATGAAGATAAGTCACGTATATACGCGAGTTACAGGCTGCATAGTCGTGTATATGGAGATTAGAAGAAAGGGCAGTAGAACAGACTCAGGGAAAGGTTCGGTCATGATAAGAGATGGTTGGCACTGGCTCAGGGGGAGCATATACTTCAAACAATGCATTGTTGGCATTGTGATTAGAAGTTGGTGATGACGCTTATGTAGCTAAATGATACATCCAGTTGGTTGATCAAAGGAATGGTATTGCAGGTTTAGATGCTGATGCTTATGGTGCAGATCATATATGATGAATGATAGTCATGATTTTGAATGAAGTGCTGGTGCTAAATCTTGCACTTTTCTCAAGGGGAGCATGGATGGATTGATACATCTTGGCATATACAAAGGGGGAGCTCAATTAGAGATTTTAGCAGGTACTAAGGGGGAGTATGGATAGCAGAAGGTATACCAAGGAAGAGAATATCTTGGTCCGCCCTTTGCCCTTGATGTCAAAGGGG